>PVKM010025853.1:0-19697 GCA_004027735.1 Carollia perspicillata | reverse complement strand
GCTTGGCTATTCCTGCATCAGTGGTCCTCAGAAATGACCCCAGATTTCTATATTTCAGAGCCAGGGTTGAAGTCTTTCTACCAGGGTTGAGGGTACATGCCCACCTCACCTAAGAATGATCTGGTCATGGGGGACTGACACATTGCAAGGGGCTAGATCTTTTGCACTCTCTCTTCTCTTACTGTACCACTTGAGCAGGGTATGCATGTTGTTTGTGCTCAGTGACCTCAAGTCATGCACTGGTCTCCTTCCTCTGTGGGCATTACTTATCTGCCTTTGACCTTGGCTGCATTCATGATATATTGATCCTGTGGCATAGCCTGATTACTAATGAAATGAGTTTCAAGAGAGAGATGATGGCAGTTTGGAGCAGGTAGCAATGGCAGAGTTGGTAAGAATAGTTAAATTATGGGTATAGTTTGAAGGCACAGGCCACCTAATTTACACTGATTGAGGTAATAAAGAGTGATAAAGTGTGACCCATAGGGCTGAACAAATGAAAAGGAGGAAAGCCCTATTAACAAACGAGGAATACTGGAAGAGAAGTCTATTTAGGATTAGGTAGAAGTGTTTGGGAGATGTTAACTGCAGGAGGCCATTAGATATCCACAGATAACTGTGGATGTTGGCAAAAAGTAGTTTGATAGATGGTAGGTGGGTCTGGGGTCTAGGGCAGACACTGAGGCTTGGATCTAAGTTCCGAGGTATTAAACACATACATGGCAAGAAAAGCCATGAAACTAGATGAGATTATCAAGAATGAGTAGCTAGAGAAACGGCCAAGAATGAACCTGGGGCATTCATGAGTCTGGAAAGAGGAGGAGAAGCCACTGAAGGAGAACAAAAAGGTAGGAAGAAAACCAGAAGAGAGTCTTGTGCTGGGATACAGGACATAAAGGGGCTTTTGGCAGGAAAGAGTAATCAATTCTGTTAAAATGTCATGGGTAAGGTAAATAGAATGAAGACTGGGAATCGACCAAGGGTGATTTTGATAATGGCAGTGTTTGTAGAGTGATGTAGCGAAATATTTATTGAAGTAGGTTCAAGGGGACAGTGAGAGAAGAGAAACTGAAGACAGTGAATATTGATGTTAAGCTTGCCTCGTGAAGTTTATATCTTAATCTTTTGGAAAGATTTACTTACTATTAGACATTTTACTAAATGTAATACTTACATGGCAATTAACTTAATAAATTCCTTCTTAACATCTAATGAAACATCTGTGCCTTTTTGTCCACTGTGGTGATTGAGATGTATGGCACGCAATAAAATTATTAATAATGTTATCCTTCTGAATAAAAATCTGCTCTTTGATTCACACCATTAAATAACCTTCTAATCTGTGAGCCAAAAAGTCAACCAATACCTTGGACTGGGTCCTAAGGATATTGGTGGATATAAAAGAACATTCCTCAGCTGGTTTATTTTTCTTTAGTATTAGTGCTGACTTGGCTCATCTTAACGTCTGTAGTAAATTGCTTTTTACCCAGGAATTTGCAAATAATTTAGTTGGAGAATACTAGCCATACATATATGGCTAGAATCCATCAGTCCTAGAGCTCTATTGTGTTACAGATTTTGTAGCTGGTTTGTTACAGAAGGTAGAAAAAATCTAATATTTTTCTTTGTTTTTGGGCATCAGTTTCATTTGGCAGTGCTACTATTTTTAACAGCACCTACAAGATGCTTGATGTCAGGTCATAGCTGAGGCTGAGCCATTTTTGATAACTCATTCATAATCCTGAGCCCAGTGTATCACCAGGCAGACTGGGAAAGGTTGGCTTTTCTGAGTAATCTGTCCCTAGCAATCTATGTAGTTTCAATTCCAGTAGAAGCATATGGATTTCAATAGCACACACAAAACAAACACTGTAATTTGGGGAGGAATATTTACTTTTTTCCCCAAACTGTTTCATTTCAGCATTTAATTTTTCCATTTACAAAAATTACTAAGTATATACGACTTATAACTATAAAACTTATAAGAATTTAACACAAATACTTAAATATCTATATATCTATACATCTATAGATATAGATATATGAAGGTAAATATATAGATCTATATTTACCTATACATACATAGTGGTCTCAGACTTATGATAACTCATTTATTTCTGGAAATTCCTAGATGTAGAAATAAATAACTTAAATAAGTATATCATTTGTGTTGTTCAATAATTTTAAAATATTAGAATTTAAATATCTATAACAAGTATATTTATATAATTAAAAAACACCAAATATATGGGAAGACTAAGAACAAATTTATGCAGAGTTGTATAGAAATCTGCATCATCTGTCTTAGTTTGCTAAGACTGTCATAACGAAGTATCACTGATTAGGTGGCTAAGCAGAGAAATTTATTCCTCACTGTCATGTAGGCTATAAGTCCAAGATCAAGGTGTCAACAGGCTGGTTTCCTCTGAGACCTCTCTCCTTCCTTTGCAGATGGATGTCTTCCCCGCGGGGTCTCCACGTGGTCTTTGTGTGTCTCCCCGTGCCCAAATTTCTTCTTCTTAAAAAGACATCAGTCATATTGAATTGGGCCTACACTTATGACCGTATTTTAACTTAATCACATCTTTAAAGACCTTGAGTCCTCACCAAATACCGTCACGTCTGGAGGTACTGGGGCTAAGAATTCAACATAAGAATTTGGAGTGGGGGGCACAATTCAGCCTGTAACATTTTCTATCATATTCAACAACTTGAAACTCATGTCTAGAGCAGTGGCCACCAAATGTGTTTAAATGTATACCCTTATCAGAAAACAAATCTTTTAATACTTTCCCACAATATTTATCTGTTTATTTATTTATAAATTGGGACATCTCAAACATACACAAATGTGGACAGTTTAAGGAATTACCAGAAGATTAAATGTATTAAATGTTTCCTTTGGTCATAGGTTCATACTACTATATCTAATTTAAGGATCAAAATCCTCTAGGAAGAAGTTTATCACAGCAATAATGAATACAGTTTTACATTTTGAGTAATTCTCAGTCTATTTAATTTTAGGAGGAAACACTTCTAGTCAAATTATCATCATTTTGACCTCATGACTGACTGAGAAGAGGTCCAGTTCAGGTGAACACCACCCTGTAGCTAGTAGCTGGGGATTGGGCAGAGTCCTTGGATACAGGAAGCTTACCTTCCAGCAGGAAACACATAAAGCAATAAACGTAGTACCTACAGCCATAAGGGTGAGGAAGAAGAAACAGCAAGACAAAGGGAGGAGAGCTATGTGAGTTGAAATTTCCACAGAAGCCCTATGTAAGGTGATTTTAGAACAGAGACCACAATAAAGTGAGGAACATCGCCGTGGGAAAGTCGGGGCAGCATTCCAAACAGGCAGCCCGTTTGCTTGTTGCTGTCTCTTTCCCCTGGAGAATGCTAAGTGTCACAAATACCAGAAACACCACCTGTCAGGTAGTGTGGGCACCTCAGTATTTCAGCAGTGCCTGGTACACAGTAAAATGTAATAAATAATTGACTAAATTGACTAAATCATGTAAAAAATATTTATCTTTTGAAAATTAGTTTGGTGGTAAGTTAAGAAAGACATAAAAATGCAGAGTTTTAGAAATTAAAAATGCATATACATGTATGTGTTTTAATAATAAATCTATGTGTTTAATAATAAGTCTAATAAGTTTAATAATAATAATAAGATGCTATGTGAACAATGATGCAAAAACAAGTTCAATATAAGCAAGAAAGAAATATGCAGAAAGCTTTAAGTGAAATATCTATTGTGAAAAGTACAAGGAAAAAAGTAGACAACTAACTAAGCAGGATAAAAGAGAAAAAATACTATTTTAATTCAGTTTCTGTGGAAACTCTGTATCCAGGTCTCAAGTTTCAGTTCTCAGTCATTCAGGTTCTCTGAGAAACACAGGCTGAGGTGGAGCTTGGAGTTCACGAGTTTTATTGGGGGTAACACTTGTGAAAATCAGAAGAATAAAGCAAGACAGCAAAGAAGCCTTTGGACCACAATGCAACGCAAAGCTGACACCTGTAAAGGGGAAGCAGAGGTGTGGGTGAGGTGGGGAGACCCAGGATTGGCCTGGGAGCATCTCTGACTGACTTGCTGATTGAAAATGTCTCCAGCACCTCAAAAGGAAGCTCCAGAACAAAAAGCGCCTTCAGAAGAGTCTTGCACTGAGCAGAAATGGCGAGGCCCTCTGCTCCCTTGGGGCTGAGCCATTGCTGGGAGCTGCCAGGGGAGAGCAGAGGCACACTTCACAGCACAAAAGCCCAGAGGCCATCAGCTCACTGCTCCTTGCAGGCACACAGCAAGCCCTGTCTCAAAGGGACATCAGAGAAGGGATGCCATGCCCGCCACTGTCATAGAAGTTGCCACAATGTCAATGTGGGTGGCCTTCAGGGAATTCACATTAGAGATCTTATCCTTGTCATTCTTTTTGTTCTCTTGTGTTGACAAGACAAGTTTGATCAACAGTCAGACTAATCTGGCAAAAGTCTCTTTAAGCTCCATATTATGTGAGTGTTGATTTTGGTAAAGTCAAAACTTCACACACTTGTCCACAGGTAAACTGCAGACAATACAAATTGCTAAAAGCAAACAGATCAGTGAGACTGCCCCATGGGAAATCTACCCATTTCTCAAATTCCTCCTAGAACCTCCATCACATTTGGCTGTCCCATACGAGGGGGGAGGTGCCAGTTCAGAGTGCCTATTAATATTAGCAAAGCCTATTTCTTTATCTTTGTCTTATTTATTAGGATGCACACACTCCTGGAAATTCTGTTTCCTCCTGGTGCCCATGCAGAGAGTGGGGATGATCTATGACATGTAATGAGGAGAGGCATGAGAGCATGAACGGGTCTGCAGGCCTTCAGGAGGCAGGACTCTGCAGGGTTTTGCTCACCACACTGCCAGGTGCTGGTATCAGGCGAAAGGCACCCAGGCTGGGGAACTGCCTTTAGCACCAGCACAGGGGGCTCCTAGCCTGGCAACTTCACTGCCATTTTTAAGGGCTTCATATATGTCAGAGGCTTCTGTGTTATTTTTGTAATTTTTTGCCTGAAGAGTCGTAAGGTTATTTCATCCATTTTCTAGATGGTAAAGTTGAGACATAAATAGTGATTAAAGATCTTACTCAAAATCACACGGCTAGCAAGTGGCAGAACTGAGAGTCAAATCAAGGTTTGACCCTAAATTTTAAATTCTGACCACCAATTTTTTCTCTGAAGGAGTACTTACAAGGCTTACGAAACTATGATTTAAAAAAAAGTAGAAAGAAGGGTATCACATTTGGTCCAACACAGGATATGAGGATATGTGCATTTATTTTTCTTTGTTTTGTAATTTTTTTCTGCCTCATTACTTTAGATTTTGCTTGCTATGGGCAGCTACTCTCTCTACTCTCTATTTATATTTCAAAAATTCTATTGCAGCGATATTGAGAATGGGTTTCTCATTAGTATTCAGGTTACAGTGAGAGGAAGCTACCAAACAATGCACATGAAGGAGGCAAGGCTGTCATTATACACCGAGCTTATGAGAAATGTCAGTCAATGCTGGTTGCTTATATGTTTTTCTTTCATTGTTGTTGTTGTTGCTGTTTTTTAAATAAGGGAATCGTTTAGAAGCAGCCTCTGCCCGCATGGTAACGTGCTGAGAACATCGGTCGTGTCTGGGTGGGTTGAAACAAGAGCATGGAGCCTCGAAGCAGTTAGAGAGAATGCCAGGTCCGCAGAATGAGCCTCTGAATCAGGGAAGGATGCAATTGACCTTGCACAGAGGGCAATAAGCTCTGCTCCCCTTTTCTTGGCAAATGACTTGTAATCTTTGTGCTCCTGTTCCACATGCAGAAATGTCTAGAGAAAGTTCTGCTTCAACATTCTAAAAGGAGTGGCCATCTGTAATCCACTCAGCATTCTTTGGTGGGCAGAATCCATAGCAGCAGCACCTCCCCTCCAGGTGCTGAACACCCCCGTGCACCGAGACGTATGTGACTCCCGGTGCTCTGCAGTGCCAGCTGTCATGGAGAAGCAATCCTTGGTTGGCTTCCACTCCTCTCTTTGCTCCCGTCACAATGGGTGAGAATTCCAATCCCATCCATTTGGAAACTACTGGGTGGGCAACTCTAGAGAGGACAAAGGCAAGTGAGATGGCCCCCTGAACAGGGGGGGAAATACATCAGTGCCCCAGAAAAACTCGTTTTGCCCACCTTCAAGGATCTGTGTAACTCTTTGTGGCTGGTCAGCTCAGTACATCTGTCCTAGAATGTAATGTCTATTAAAAAAACCTGGGGTCTGTCTAGATATGTCATATCCCCAGCACTCTGGCACTGAAGTAATTGAAGCAATTTGTAAATATTTATTTTTTTATGAATAGATGAGCTAAACAAAAAGCTTTCTATTTGCAGTGGCTGGTCAGTTGGCGCCCAGAAGCTCCTGCAGAGACACCTGAGGTTCTTCTCTGCTGCTGTGGCTTTCACAAGCTACCTGGCAAGTTCCTGCCGGTTCTTTCTTGTCCACCTATAGCTGGTTCCATGTCACTTTTTATGCCTCCTCTGGCCCTGGCTGCGTCTTCAGCCTCTGGCTTCCTGCTTTCTCTAATCTCTGACTCCTGCTTGTTTCTTAGAACACTGGACCTCTGTTCTCATGATCTTCACCGTACAGAGGCTCCCAGGTGTCTGTGACCAAAACAATCTTTCCCTTGAAAAACCACCTTCCTGTGACTTCTTCTTCCCTAACCTTCCTTTGTGTTCTTTAGGTGGAACTATGTCATTAACCCTATGTAATTTTTTGAAAGTACTGATGCTTGCTAATGTCAAATGCTTCTCTGGGAACAGAGACTAAGGGAATAACACAACTGAAGATCCCTTGCCCAAGGAGGAAATGAAATGCCGAGTGGCTGCCCGTTCTCTGTACTTGGAAGACAGGCTCTCCTTCAGTAGCCACCTGAGCTGCTATCTTGAGCATATCACTAGACCATATTCTGGAAGGAATACAAAGAAGCAGGTTCCTCGCCATCCTGTGGTTTGTAGGAAGAGCAGTGTGGTTGGGCTACCAACAGAGCAGGCGTTTTAGGAACAAGAGGAGTGTTAAGAAGTCCGAAGACCACAAAGGAATGCTATACCTACGGCTGGTTTGGTTTCATTCTTAAAGAACTGCAGCCATCTCGGGTGAGTTTTTGTGTGCTGGAAACATCCACAGGGACACATTCTAAACATTGTATCCATCATATTTCAAAAAGAGATCATGGGAAGTGTTTCTTTCAAAATGTGTTTGAAAGAACACGTTTTGTGTTTCTTTCAAAATTTCTTTCATTTAAATATTTATCCTTTCAATAACTTATCCTGAAAAGATTTCCCCATGTGTTTTCCGTACATGTCTTATTTTAAAATAAAAATCAAGGCAGGTGTCCATAAAATACATTATAGTTATCTTTAGGAGTATTGACTATGCCAACATTTGCACAACCCAGACCACAAGTCGTGGGGCTAATTCACAATTTTTTATTTCTTCATTTCCTTTCTTTTTTGCAACTGGAGAAAGTATTATCTTCTATACTGCAAAGCATTTGGCTCCTTAATCAATGATGTTTAGCAAAGGGAGTGGAAGAATGCAGGGTGACATCCAGGGTCTGCTACAATTTGAGATGTGAAACTGCTACATCTCTGAAGTAACAATTCCTTTCTTCTGACAAAACAAAACCCTTTTTGTAGAAGCTATCTACTATTGTGTAACAAACTATCCCAAACCTCAGGGGCTTAAAATAACAATTTATTTTCTCTTGCTCAGAGTCTTTCATCTTGCAGGCAGTAGTGACTAAAGCTAACAGTCACCTGAGAGGCAGCTGGGCTGGATATCCAAGATGGCTCTGCACTCACCTGGCAGCCCAGGCTGGCCGCCGGCTGAGAAATCCTCCAGGGCTGTTGACTGAAACACATACATCTGGATTAGGATGAGGCCTCTGGACCTTCAACTGCATGGCTCCTGGGTTTCAAGAGAGATTGTAACAACAATTTTACCTTATAATATATAATGTCTGTGTTAGGTATATGATAACATATGTATTACAACATCCATTCTACTTTGCTCATGACTTTGTGTGTTGGGAACCTCGGGAGAACTTGGGTGGAAGGTTTGTCTCAGATGGATGGGATGCCACTGGGGAAGATTCCAAGAAGCTCGAGTAGAACTAAAAGGCTTCTTATGATTTAGCTTCAGGAGTCCCAGAATGTCATTTCCGCTATAGTCTGCCAGTTAACTAAGTCTCTGGGACTAGTCCATCACACTCAAAGAAAAGGACATCACACTCTACCTCTTGATCCGAGAAGCAGCAGTTGTTCGGGGAGCAAGTGTCTCCACCAGTCTGCTTCTGGCCGTTACAGTTCACATCTTTCCCACACGCAAAACACACTCATTCCCGTCTCCAGACCTGCACATTCTCATTCCACTGTGGCATTAGCTCCAAGTCCAGGAGCTCACCATCTAAATCAGGTTTGGGTACGGCAGAGGTTTCTTACGTGTCGTTGCTCTCAGTCTGAGACCTATGACTAAGGAGTCAAGTTATCAGCTTCCCGCACAGCCAATGTTGAAGCAAGAATAAAATAAATGTAACAAATGGTCCAGTGCCAAAAGTGAGGGAGTATGAAATGGGATGGACATAGCAATTGCTGGTAGAAAGCATTACATCTTGCCAGGCTCGTGTTGCCTTTCCCTAGAAACAGGCTCGAAGCTGCTTCCTGGGAGTGATCTCTGTTGTTCAGGCTATGCTCTCCAGACTTCCGTCTTTGGTCTGTATTTGCAATTGTGTTGCTTTCTAGCCCCAGGCAATTGGGATCCCAGAGGCCTCCCCCCCCCCCCATTTTGACCTGTCTCTGTCTTTTTCAATCCAAGCTAACAAGAAAGATTCTCTTACAAACTTCATGAGCTTCTTATAAATCACACTGGGGTTTACTCCGTTAGGCAAAAGCCAGATCTGTCAATCTCTTAGACACAGGTTCTTCTACCCTGAGAGTCAAGGTGCTGTGGGACAACACCTTTAGGATCCATAAAAATCCTTTTGTCTAGCCCAATGTCTAAAACGCATATATCCTCAAGATGCTTAGAAGCTTCACTGTTTATTTGTTAGAGTCTTTGAACATACCCTTAAACCTTTCAGAGTTCGCAGCAAAAGGATCTTAACATTGTACCTTTGACTTTACCTTTACCTTGAAGCCATTTTTTACTTTGAAAACCTTTTCCCTGACTGGAAAGGCTGTGTCAGAACCTCTATAATTCCAGTTTAACTTCATTTCTCTCTCTCTTTACCATGCCACTAAAAAAATGTTGCAAATTTCACCATTCTGCCTAGAAACCTCCTTAGCAAAACAAACCAGGTAGATATATTTTATTTTCTGTGTTATCAACGGTGACAGTGTTGCCAGACTTTCCTCCACAATGGAACAGAGGGTGTCTTTTCTCCAGATCTGGTAACAATGCCCCCATTCTTCACTAATACTCTGCTAAAAGCTCCTTTAGTGTCTGCCTGACTGCTACTTGCAAAACAAATGCTATTTGTTCCAGTTTTTTGTTACAGCAAGGCCTTGTTTCAAGACATAATTTCTGTTTTTGTTACTTCTTGCTGGAAAAAAACACTGCTTTAAAGCTTAGTGACTTACAACAACCATTTCATTTTACTCACAATTTGGTGTGTCAGGAACTGGGAAAACACTTGGTTGGGTTTTTTTTTTTTTTTTTCCAGTCCATGTGATGCCATCCAGGGCAGCTGGGCTACAACAAGCATTTCCGAGATCACTTCTTCGCTCACATGTCTGGTGTCTCAATGCTCCTTGTCCCCTTTCTCCCTCTCCATATGGTTTCTCATTCTTTAGGGACTCGCCACATGACTTGGGCATTTTAGTGCTTGGTGGTCTTAGGTAGCTCCACTGATTACATAGCGTATGGCTTCCAAGAGGAAGGAAGCCAAAGCTCCCAGGCTGGATAAGGTCAATGCCTGAATGCACAGTACTTTTTCTGCAACCATTTTTATGAAGTGGAAAATAAACTCCACTTTTTGATTGAAAAGACCAAGGTGTCATTGCAGAAGAACATGTGGATTGGGAAATCGAGTTCTGAGCACCTGTGCACCTACAGTCCATCCCTCTCTTCAGTGTTCCAAAACTTTCTCTCCAAAGTACCTCACACCTGTCTACTCCACTTTGAAACCATTCTGATAAACTCATGCTATCTTATCCCATTTAACAAGAAAATTAGTATTTACTATCATATTAACACTTTATTGTAACTTAGAATTTTATTTTTAAGAATAAAATTTATCCCTGGCTGGTGTGGCTCAGTGGATTGAGTGCCAGCCTACAATCAGAAGGGTTGCCGGTTCAATTCCCAGTCAGGGCACATGCCTGGATTGCAGGCTGGGTCTCTGGCTGGGGTTGTGTGAGAGATGACCTATTGATGCTCCTCTTGCACATTGATGTTCTCTCCCTTTTTTCTCCCTTTCTTCCCCTCTCTCTAAAAATAAATAAATAAAATCTTTACAAAAGAAAAATGTTAAAATTTATTAAAAACAATAAAATTTATATGTTAAAAGTAGATTCCATGCTCCATCAAATACTTGATCATCTGTAACTCCTCCCAAAAGTAAAATGAACATTAGGAAACATAAAGATTATCAGTTTAAATGAGAAAAGTTCAGGTCTTTTCTTAACTTTAGGTATATGTAGTATTATTGTGAGAAGTAAAAAATATTTACAAACTGCAGTATAAAAAGGTAAATTGACAAAATTTGGCCATCTGCATTTATTTCCAAAGGAACTTTAACAATCAGGTGATTGCCAAGTAATCTGTGAAATGCACAGGATTCAGCATATATCTACATATATTATTGTAAGTTCACATCACAGTTTTTTATTTTCTCAACTTGTACTTTTAAGAATAATTTATTTAGACAATGATATAAGCTTGCCATAGAAAAAAACACAATTTGGGCCTTAAAGTGGATGTTACTATGAAGAGGATACAGATAGGCTAACACTTCCCACTGTTAACTATAATATGTTGGTAATATTTTATAGCAACCAAAGAATGAATTAAATTTTGCACAAATTTTGCTTTTTGTCTATTGATGATGATTTATTCATTCTTGCTTCAATGTCTAAATTTTATATACTGTTTTCCTTACTTCATAATAGCTACTCTCATAACAATGTTCTTGTGGGCCACTTGCTTCTGAAAATTGTATGTTTGAGGTTATTTAAAGAAAATCATAATGTGTAAGGTGTAGTGACTGGAATTGGCTACTCTATTGTGGGCTCCATTAGTAAGAATGATGAAAAATAGTTTATATATAAAAATGATAGACTGACGTGCATAAATTCCAGAAGCAAATGTAATTTTACCTTGGTCCAGTAAAGGACCAGGCTACTGTAAGTCAGTGGCTGGCAGAACCAGCTGTCAGTACGGGAGTAAGGGATGGGATACTTCTGTGCAGAGGGTAAGTGGAGAGCACCTGGGATTCGGAAAACACAGTGCCAGACATTCTGTCATGCATCTTATTGAGTTCGTAGCATTTTTTCTAGATCTTCTCATCTTTATACTGTTCCTCTTCTTCTTTCTCTTCTTTCTCCTCCTTCTTCTTTTAACTTTAATAAAAGGTTTTCAAAATTTTCTTTAAAAGTAGTTATATTAGCATATAATTCACATATCATAAGTTGCACACATTTAAAGTGAAAACTTTGAAGAATTTGGCAGACATGTGCATCTATGAAAACATCACCACAATCAAAAGAATGAAAGTCGTGTCAACCGAAAGAGTTTCCTGGCGTACTTTTGCAATCCTTCCAAAACCGCACCTATCTTCCCGTGCCCAGTTAACCACTGATCTGCCATCTGCCACTACAGGTTAATTTGCATTTTCTAGAATTTCATAAAAATGGAAACCTGTAGGATGTAATCTTTTTTTGTCTAGATTCTGTCACTTAGAATAATCATTTGCAATTTTATATGTATCATTGCGTATATTGATAGTTTATTCCTTTCATTCTGGTACAGTTATACCATAAATTATTTATTCACTCACCTGTTCAAAGATATTTGAGCTGTTTTCACATTATTACCAATAAAGTTGCTCTGAATAATGGTATACCAAATTTGTATGAATATATTTATTCATTTCTTCTGGGTATATATGCAGGAGTGGAATGGCTGGATCATATGGTCTGAATATGTTTAACTTTTTAAGAAAGCGACAAACTGTTTTCCAAAATGGTTGCACCATTTCACATTCCCAGCAGCAATAGATCAGAGTCCCAGGTGCTCGTCATCCACACCAGAGCTTAATGTGCCCCGACACTTCCACGTAGACCTTCTACTACACGTGTAGTAGCCTTGGTAGGTCATCTGGGTTTGCTCCTGTGACTAATGATGTTGAGTGTCTTTTGGGCTTATTCACCACCTATAGGCCTTTTTTGGTGAAGTATGTGTTTAAATTTTTGACCCATTTTATTTATTAAGGATTATTCTTATTTTTGAGTTATGAAGAAGTTCTCTATATCCTGGATAAAAGTCCTTTATCAGATACTGAGTTTGCAAATATGTTCTCCAAGTCTGTAGCTTCTCTTATCATTCTATCTTAACAGTGTTTTTTGAAGAGAACTTTTAAATTGTGAAGTCCAGTTTATCAGCTTCTTTTTTATATGTTATGTCTTGGTATTGTATCTAAGAAATTATTGCTTAATCCAATGTCACAAAATTTTCTCTTTTGTTTTATTTTTCTAGAAGTTTCATAGTTAAGGTTTTACTTTTAGGATTGCTATACTTTTTGAATTAATTTTTATGTGGTACAAATTATGTCTTGAATTTTCACATATGGATATTCAATTATTTTAATACACTTATGTAAAAGATTTTCTTTTCTCCACTCAGTTTTTTGAACCATTGTCACAAATCAGTCATCCAGTGGTATGGGTCTGTATCTAAACTTTTTAGTCAATTCCACTGATCTATTTGTCCATCTGTGTGCCAATATGACATCTTAATTACTGTAGCTTTATAATAAGTCTTAAAATCTTTATTTTTTGTGTATCTACTATCAAGTTTTTCTTTGTGGTTATCATGAGGCTTATATAAAATATCTTGTAAATATAACTGTTCCCCGTTTGTATGAACACCAGGTACTGATGTCTCCAATCTTTTGGAGTGTTTCTTTTCCTGGCATTAGGTACCTTCCTTACTCAGATGTGTTTATCAATTATTCAGAATTGAAGCACCTTCTTTAGATCTTCAGAGTTCTCCCACTGTGCTGCCCTTTCTTAGCTACAAACTCTGTAACTTTGGTCTCGCAGACTCTCAGCTTGCTCTCTTCAACTCAGGAAGTCTGCCAGGCTCCTCCTGGTGTCCCTTCCTCGGCCGCAACCTGAAAGCTCTCTGAAGTCGGAAGCCGAGGGGATTGCAGGCTTCCCCTTACTGGTTTCCAGGCTATTAGAGATTGTTGTTCTTTGTGGTCCAATATGTTGAAACCCGTTGTTTTGTATATTTTTCTTTGTTTTTGTATTACTGTAGTGGAAACATAAATTTTTACGTTGTTGTTTTATTTGGCTGGAAGTATAAGTCTTAGGGTTTTTTTTAAAAATAAGTTAGAATATTGTCCCCACCTTTATCCAGTCTAAGCAAAGTATCATTTGTCTGTTTTATGTTAAGAAAACAATATAAACATTAATATTAGCCAGTATTTAAAAGGGAGTGTAAAATCATTTTCAACATTTCTACAGAGAGACATGGAATGTACCAGACAGAAATTCCATTCATAACTGACTTATCTCCCCAAAGTCCCCTTCTAGCTGGACCCCAACACTAACTATGCCCTGGAACTCCTCCAGACCCAGCCTGAGTAGGAGTTTCTCTCTCTCTCCACCTATATATACTGTTTGATGTGTCTGCTTTTCTAATGTAGATCAATACAGACTTGCCAGTCATCTTTCAAATTCTTCTATACTCACCTCATAGATATAGATTAAAAAGGCTTTCCTTCAGAAGATGTATAAACAAAAACATAATAAATTGTTATGCGAATGTGTATTTTCATGTGTTTGAGAAAAAAGTTATAAGCATACCTACTTTAATTTTTCTTTTAGACTTATGACATATCTTAAGCCTAGAAGAGAAATAGGCTTAATCAATCACTGGTATAATTGGATAGGTAACATGTCTGTGTAGTCCTAGTTTCCTGATTGTTAAAATCTTTTACAGCTTTAAAAATTTATGAAGTCTTTTGGATTGAATGACTTCCAGTCCTTCTGTGTGGTTTTGGAGGTGTTTTAGGGGACCGGAAACCTGGAGTGACAGTATCTCTGTGGGACGCCACCGGAAGGCAGAGGCCCTGAAGGACCCCTGCACATTTTCCCTAGGATCACCTTATCTGAGAGAGGTGCGCCTGCACTCACGGCCACCACAGCCCTTTAGTTTAAAGGTAAGGCAAGAGTCAGCAGCGGAAGTTTAACTTTGCACTTTTCTGACAGTCTGCAAAATAAATGACTCTGGCCTGGTCTCTGACACTGAACTCAGCGGGGATAAAAGCCTACTTCAAAAAAGCGGTCACGTGCAGCTCTGGAACTGAGAAACCTCTCATAAGAGGAGCATCTGAGACAGCAAACAGGGTTGTAATCCTCAGTGCTCTCTCATATGATTTCATTCTGTCCTAATACCTGTATCAAGTCTTTTCTACAAAAGGAAGATCTTCAAACTAGAAATAGTAAAATAGTGTTAAGAGTAAATTTAAATTCAGAACAGAAAAGAAAATAATATTACCCATGATGGTAAGATGGCACTTGAATATTTTAAACTCACATCTTTAGCCAGAAGTTAAATCCTTGTTTGATGTAACAGTTCAGTGATCGATTCAGTAAATGTTTATTGAGTGCCTACCCAGCACTGTTTTAAGCATATTTTCATACTGTGGGAGCCGGGGCGGGGGGGGGCAGAAAAAGATCCTGCCCTCGAAGTGCTTTCATTTGTACTTTGATTGCAAAAGCTTATCTCCACTCTGAAATGTCACAGGAAATGGGAAACTGTCTGATGACAGAAGATGCCAAATTCCTTCTCAATATTTACAGGCAGTGGCAGAAGCAGAATTCATATACTCTATGCGAGTGACAGCCCAGGGTGAAATTAGAAAATGGATTTGAGTCTTTAAAACAAGAAGAAGGAACTATCACATGCCCAGTTATACTGAGTGATATGAACAGGCTTGCTTTGCTTCCTTTTGTCACTAAGTTTTAGACAGGTAAATCGGAGAATTCTACGTGCAAAGTATATCTTGATTTTAGCAAGACATTTTATTGCAGTTCCTAATCTCTTTGAAGATTGCTTGTCAGAGTATAGACTGGCTTAAAAAAATACTCTCTAATATCCAGATTGATACCAGGTTGGAAAAAGATTTAAAATTTTAGCTGATATAAAAATATTTTCTTCTATTTTTATGACCTAGTAGTATTCCATTGTATAAATGTCCCATAGCTGTTTTATCCAGTCACCTATTGATGGACACTTGGTCTGCTTCCATATCTTGGTGATTGTAAACATAAGGATGCTTATGTTCTTTTGAATTAGTGTTTTGGGTTTCTTTGGACATTGTCCCAGGAGTAGAATGGCTAGGTCCAAAAGCAGACATATTTTTATTTTTTTGAGTTATCTCCATATTTCTTTCCACAGTGACTGTAGCAATCTGCATTCCTATCAGTAGTGCACTAGGGTTCTCTTTTCTCTACATCCTTGTCAACACTCATTGTTTGTAGATTTATTAATAATACTAATTCTGACCAGTGTGAGGTGATATCTCATTGTTTTTTTTTAAGATTTTATTTATTTTTAGAGAGGGAAGGGGAGAGAAAAAGAGAGGGAGAGAAACATCAATGTATAGTTGCCTCTTGAGTACCCCCTACTGTGGACCTAACCCACAACCCAGGCATGTGCCTTGATCTGGGAATTGAACCAGCGACCATTTGATTCACAGGCCAACACTCAATCTACTGAGCCATACCAGCCAGGGTTCATAGTGGTTTTAATTTGCATTTCTCTGATTATTAGTGCTGTTGAGTATCTTTTCATATGTCTACTCGCCATCTGTATGTCCTCTTTAGAGGAGTGACTATTCAGTTTTTAATTAGATTGTTTGTTATTTTGGTGTTGAGTTTTATGAGGTCTTTATAGATTTTGAATATGAACCTCTTGTCAGGTTTTACCCTTTGCAACAGCATGGATGGACCTGGATAACATTATGTTAAATGAAATAAGCCAGTCAGAGAAAGATAAATACCATGATTTCACTCATGTGTGGAATCTAGTGAACAAACTGAACTAAACCAGCAAAATGGAGACAGATTCATAGCAGGATGAAAGCTATGGAGATGGGGGTTAAGGGGCAGGGAGATCAGTCAAGGAGGAAAAAGGACTCCTGGAATAGACAACAGTGTGATGACTATTGGGGGGAGGGGCATAGGGGGATAAATGTCATGGAAAAAGTGCAATAAAAATAATAAAAAATGTCTTCTAATATAACAGGAAGTCTTGACCTTAAGCAAAGAATATTTAATTGTGAACTATAGGTACAAGTATGAAGCAAAATAAAACACATTAAAGTTGATATGAGGATTAGAATTAAGATTTCATGTGTTTGCCAAATAATAGGAAGTCTGTAAATATCAATTTGATCCTCACTGTTTGGCTCAAAACATAAAGTTTACTTTTCAGCCTATCCCTGAAGATAGGCTTAACCATCACTAAAACAAAATATATACACAGTAGGATTCAAACTTTGATAATACCTGGTGTTCTATTAGCTTAGAACAAAATAATTTGAAGAGGAATAAAAAATCATCTAAAACCACCTCCATGCACTATATTATATACAATTATTTACATTAAGTGTTGGATACAAAGCTTATTTTAAAAGACAGACAACTTAGTAACATTTAATAATTAATGTTTATTCTTTTCAATGAGTGTTAAAATATAGAAACACTTCATTTTTTATCTACCTATATTTTTTTATAAAATGAAAATTAAAAGTATGCTTAACCATGTTTTCATCATAATCTATATCTTTGTTTTCCACTATTATGGATGTTACCAGCTGAATGATATCCTCATAAAGATAAATGTACAAGAATGATCTTTATAGCATCATTTGAAATAGAAAAAAATAAAATAAAATTTGCTTTTTAAGGGATCAGTTACGTAAGTTATAGCACATCTAAACAATGAAATTATATGCAACAGTGGACAGTGAGAAGGTATACTTGCAAATATTGACATGAAGAGGTCTCAAAACAACTAAAAAAATAAAGTCTTAGAATAACATGGTATACTTACAATAATGTTACAAGCAAAAGGACACAGGACAGATGTGTGTGTGAATGTATAGGAATAAGGGCTAGAAGAATGTACTTAATCTTTTGTTAGTAGTTACTTGTAATGAGGAAAGAAGGAATCACAATAAAAGAGGTTAATGGGACACTTATATTTTGTAATTTTTAATTTTATATTACTGAAGTCTTTTAAACAAAAATGCATGCAAGTATTTTTGGTATGAAAATAATTAATAGTAAAAATAACACCAATATGAATTATGGGTATTTAAAGTAAAATATTGACAAGCACTGAGAATTATGTCAGTAGAAGGTTTCTTCTTTGAGCCATGTTTCCAAATGCACAATGGTAACCAGAAGAAAATTCAGGATCCCAAATCCAATCTGTGATTTACTTGTTTAGAAAGAATGAATATTCTCATGATAAATTTTTCTTTAAAAGTCTAATTTGCTTATTCAAAGAAGCAAGTTCACTATTGGCAATTAGTCTTCTTTAAACAATAAGAACAAATATAATTACTATATTTTCTTTTTGCAACCATTCCTGTGAAAGATCTAACCCAACAATATAAAAGAAGATGACACATTGATTAGTTATTAGTATTTCAATTAACCTGCCCAGTATGACCCGCTGCCCCCCAATAAAGTAGAAGGTTATCTTCTACTTTTGATATTTACCAAAGGAATTCAGGCTGTAATGCTGATCGAGATCACGGTGTTCTTCTTCACCTCCTGTTCCTCGTTTTATTATCCTTTTTGCTTCTCCCCTTCCTTCCTCTCCGCTTTCTCCTACTTCTTCCCTTTTGCCTCCTTCCTCTTCAAATAACATTTCTTCCTTCATTTAGTGACCAAATCAGAATACATGGAATGGATTTGCCTGTTACCTTCATTAACTAAATCTGTATCAATAAAAAAGAAAAAGTTTAAACATTCTCCTCAAAGAAAGCTTTGGAGAGACCATCCTCAAGCTCAGTGTCCCCAGCAACCTTAATCACATATTCTCACCTGTACCTTTTCCATTTTTGACCCATAACATTTCAGAGACTGCTAGGAGTTAAGGGGAAAAAAAAGTTCTGATGCCAATCAATCATTCCACTTGAGTTTAGACATGTTTCAGAAAACTAATTGGTCTCTACTTAGGGCAATGCCTTTGATGTTGCTGTTGTCAAAAATGTCACCCCCTTCTGCTACAGAGACCTGTATCCTTCTGAACAAGTCGTAACTTTTCTCTCTATCTTGGCAATTTATATCTGCTTTTAAAGAGGCTGTCAGTTTGGTCATAGGTCACTTTGAAGCACTTATTTTGTAAATTGTGAGTGTTTTACTCGCTGAGAGGTGTCAAAGCACTTTGTTCTTATTTCTCTTTAAATTTTGCCGTGAAGGAAAAAAGCTGTCATAAATCACCTTCTTTGACTTTCACTGGGTCAGGACTACGCCCTTCAACTGCAAGAAACAGTTAACTATCACGCAGATTCTTTGCCCTTGACTATTACAAAGAAATAAGCGAACATTCTAGAAAATGATATGCGAACGTCTGTGTGATGAGCCCATTTTTCAGTACAGTAATTGGGTAGCCATCCAGCCCACTCTGTCTGGAGAGGGCCCCACTGCCCCACTCAGCAGGGGCGGGAACAACATTTCCCCATGTCCAACACCCCATCCAGGCTCCACCAATAGTCTTAATCTGCTTCTAACACCCTTCCCATGCTAGATTTGAACTTGACAAGCATTTATCTTTAGTTGAACTGTAAATATGTGCATGCCCCAAAATTGTTCTTATGTTAGTTCAGCAAAATAAACAAACAAAATAAACAAACAAACATGCCTTGGCTCAGCATAGACCTTTATACCTGGAATCTGAGTAGATTTCAGCCCCTTGACACAAATCTAGTCACAGAAAAGTGTGAAGCATGACTGATGTTAAGTTTCGGCTATCTTATTTGAAATTAGAATTTAAATGGGGTTAAAAAATAAAGTGATGTTTTAGTCACGCAGCAACAATTTATTGAGTCTCCTTTGCTCTAGGCACAGTTTTAGAGACTGGGGAAAGAGCTAAAGGAAAAACAGGCAAAAATCTTTGACCTCACAGAGCATACATTCTATTGCAAACTTAAGACTGTGGACTGGGAATCCAGCTCTCATGTGTAGGAAGTGCTGCTTCGTGTTTGCTAACAATCCGCCTTGACTACACATTATTGTTGATGTCCAGTTATCATCTCTGGACACTGACTGGGATTTTTCTTCTAGGAATTGTGGTGCAAAGATAACTGTGATTGTCATAACTAGTTATGAATTTTGGAAATATAAGGATTATACTGAGAACAGATATGAATATGAAAGTGAACAAGA
>PVKM010025852.1:0-19698 GCA_004027735.1 Carollia perspicillata | reverse complement strand
TCCGCGCAGTGGAGAGGCTGGCCCGCTTTGTTCAAACACCAGCAAACCGCGAGTAGGATCTCCAGTTCCAGCTTGGAGTCCACCAGAAGCAGATCCTGAATGAGGATTCGGGTGCAAGTGTTTGTTTGGGAGGTGATCCAGGGGGTGTCGGGGAGGCAGTGGGCGATGGAGATGGGAAGGGAAGGACGCCAGTGCCAGGCACGTTCATGAGTGGGCTACCGCAGGGGCAGCTGGGCCTCAGTCCCGCTGGCAGGGGCCTTCTGGGGCAGCTCGGACTGACTCACAGGAGCCAATTGGGCGCCTCTTTCCCCAACTCCAAGTTCATTACCCCTGCTGCACTCTGAGTTCCATCACAATGGGAGTATTTACACCGTGGAAACGGATCGGTGCTTTACCTGCACCCATCTCCCCCTGAAGAGCCTGTGGCTGGCTGAGCTGCCCCTGCGGGGTCACCTGCCCAGCCTTTCAGCCTGCCCTGGCCTGGGACAAGGGCACTGGCAGCTGGACAATGCCCGTAGCTGCTGTCTCAGTCCACTTGTTTGGGCTGCTGTAATACAAGTACCATAGCCCCTACATTGTTTCTTCCAGTCATGGAGGCTCAAGGCCCACGATAAGGTCACCTGCAGATTTGGGCCCACTTCCTGGCTCAAAAGTGACCATCTTTGCCCTGTGCCCCCCCATGGAAGAAGGGGCAAGGGATCTTTCTGGGGTCTCCTTTATCAGGACACTAATCCCATTCGTGAGGGCTCCACCCTCATGAACTATGCACTCCCCAAAGGCCCACCCTCCAAATACCATCACACCGAGGGGTAGCGTTTCAACATGTGACTTCTGTCTGGGGAGACACCAACGTCCGTGCAGTCTACAGCAGGTGGGGAGCCTCAGCTGCTTGCAGGGGGAAACAATGAGCATGAAGAGGATGGGGAGACCTGAGGGGCTGTGGGCAGGCCTTGAGAGCATCTGCTATGGGTTGGCCCTCCCACGGGCCATTATGAATAAAATTTCCCTTTCCCTGGAAGTGGAGGGGGGGAACCGACTGCCGAGTGAAGTGAGTGGAACCCACACACCACCTCCATCAGCTAGTTCTCTCGCCTTCCCCCGCGTACACATCTGTAACCCTCCTCCTGAAGGCAGACGAGCAATTCCTGCAGAGTCAGCAGACTGACGAAGCATTGTTCACGTGGGAACTCGTGTTTCCAAAGGAGATTTGCACCATACTAGGGCTCCGGGAAGACAGAAAAGTCTTCAAGACCTTTTAAGGTGTTAAGTTGGCATTTAAGGACTAGATATTTTAGGTCAACCAGCCCCTTTCCGCACTCCCCCACGCATGCCCAGAAACTGAAGTTAGTTCTCTCCCCAAAAGTATAATTTGCCATCCAGAAAGCTCATGACCTGATGGTTGACAACCTAAATAAGTAAAGACAGATCTTCCCAACAGCAGATACGCCGCTGCCTGGATCCTCCGGAGGATGGGGTCTCGTTCATACGCTCGTCCTCTCTGAGCCCCAGTTTTGCCACATGGGGCAGCTCGTCAGATATGACTGTGCCAATGGAAAGATTTTGGATTCGGCTCTTAGTTTCCTCCTGCGAACTTTGACAAACTCCGTGCTCCCCCTGCCTGGGGACTTGGGGCACGAGAAGGAGACATTTCGTCTCCTGACTGCTGAGAGCTCCTTGGAAGCTGAGCCCGTGGAACGATAAGGAAGGTCGCAGAGCAAATCTGTTCCTGGGCCTTGGAGGGGCCAGTGGGACACAGCCGTGGGGAAGGGGGATGAGGACAGGCAAGAGCGGCAACCCTGCAGGGCCCGGAGCGGGGAAGGTGGAATCAGGTTGTGAGAGAAGGGGCGACGGCAGAGACCACGTTTACTTCCAGTTCTCCGGGCCCAAAGAAATGGATGATCGCCTCCGATGACCACCACCTCCCCCTCGTTCCCTGTGAATCCGTCTCTTTCCAGCTTGTGTCCCAAATAACGAATATAATAAACAATGTCTCCTTTACTCAGCACTCCAAAAACAATCCTTTTGTTTAACCACAACTCACGAAAACACTTTCTTCTTTGTAAATAAATCCCTAGACTCTACAACATGCCCCGATCCGGGAAAACACAGAAACGCATTTTATAAGCTCCGAGTATTTCCAAACAAGGGGCATTGTTTCTCCATAGAAACGCTATTTTTAAGAATCCTCCTGACAGTAAACCCTAGACAGCGCTCTTCTGGTGTGAAAATAAAGGCAGCTCGAAAGTGAGAGGCATTGTGGAAGGTGAAGCTGGGAGGGGAGCTCGGGGTCATTTGTTCCATCTATTCAGCCCATGGCCCAAGGGTCTCGGCGCGTGACTCCAAGCTCTGAGGCTGAATTGGAGAGGGTCTGCCTGAGCCGGGCTGCTGCAGCGGCTGAACTGCAAGTGGAACCAGCCCGGGGAGGTGGGGGGCACAGCTCCAGCAGTGATAGCTTCTTGGGTTTCAGGGGAGGGGACAGGGCCTCCAGGAGTCAGGATCAGCAGAGCTGCTGGTCCCTCATACCCCAGTAGCTTCAAATGAGGTCCCTGTAAGGAAGGCCAAAGGGACTTGTGTGTTCAGAGAGGGACACACAGCGAGCAATGCCTCTCCTAACCAGCCGTGGGGGGTTGGTTGAATAACTGAGGTGTTCTCTCTGTGCCCCCGTCCCTAGCAGAGCCTGTTCCCCAACACACCACTGGCTGCTGGGGTCCACTGCCTGCTGGACCTCTGAGAGATGCTATCCTGAAAGCAGAGGGTGTGGCTGACACTCCCAACACCCACCACCACCCACCAATCACTGGGTGAGAGCTGCTCTGAGAGGGTGTCCTGCCCAGCCTTCCAGCCTGTCCTAAAATGGGATAGGCACGGTCCCCGCTGCACAATACCCTTGGGCTGGGGGCCTTGGCCACGTGAGTAGCGAACTCTTAGCCTCTGAGGGCCCCTGGCCAGGGCCCTAATAACATTTACTGTGGGTCAGAACTAGCCAGGAGCTACGCTGAGGAAAAAGGCCCCTGCCCATTATCCAAGGTTCTAACAGTACGAATTTTTGTTAGAACATTTACTGAGATGTGACACCCACTTTGCTGCCCTACGGAGGACCCTTAGAACCTAAGGGACGCCATTCTAAGCCTGCTCAGATACTGTCCCCAACCAAAGGGAGACCCCGTGATCTGAGCCCCTTACTCGCCCCCTCAAATGATGTCTGCTCAGACCACGTGCCCTCTGAGGCCGACCAAAGATCTCCATGTCCTCCCCAAAAGGGGGGTTTGGAAATGGTCTGTCACTTAAGATCAAGGGGCAAGTTACCTGGGGGAGGGTGGCCCCGCTGCCACTAGCCACTGCTCTTCAGCAGCAAAAGAGGAGCCACAGGGCCAGGGCCAACCCTCAGAGATGTGCCGGCTCTCAGGATGGACAAGCCAGCGATGCCCACGCAATGCTCTGCTGTCCCTACACCGTATTCAGTCTCCCCCAGCTGTCATTTGCCACTTCGACATCGGATTTTCCTGGCGCCTCCAACCCAATATGCTGTTCTGCAGCCCACTGTAACTCTGCACAGCCGCCCGAGAAAGAGACGATCCCAATGACTCGTTCCTCTCCGTTTTACACTTTTACACATTGTTCTGTTGTTAAGCAGTACGTTTAGGGGCCGTGCACGCTTTTGCTGTGAATCATGCGCAGGGACCGTGGACATCTGGATGGTGGGCAGGGGGCGAGCTGCCTCCTTTCCAGGAGCATCCCTGACTGCTGCTCAGACCCATACTCCTCCCTCCCTTGGACCACAGCTGAAGGAGGGAAAGCATGACCCAAGTAGAGTCATTTGGCTCCTGCCTTTCCCTGTCCCATGGCTTCCTTGGTGCTGGTGGTGGTGTCGGGAGAGGAGGGATAGGGATCTAGGCTGGTCTGATCAGAATCTTCTCAATGGTATTTCTGCGCACATACCCACCTCTTCTGGGGCTGGGGCTGTGGGCACCCAGGAGTGGAGAACAGAGCCTCTCAAAGGCAGCGAGGCCAGGAGCTAAAGGCCAGAATCAAGCTCCGATTAAGCCAGATGTACCTCTGGGCTTTCAGCTTAAGACTCTTGGAACTGGTTTTTCTACTGCTTACCTGTTCAAAAAGAATCCTAACCAATAAACTTTTAACAGACATTGTCTTTGCTTTTCAGAGGATTTTCCTTCATCTTCTAAGATGACAGATGCTTCTCCATGATCAGCATTGCTGGAGGTAGGAGGGACCATCTGTGCAGTGGCCGGGTGTGGTGGGGCCCGCCCGCCTCCTTCCCAGCTTCCCTCGACCTTTGCTCTCAGCCTCTGCTCAAGCCAGAAGCCTGGGGGCCATGCCTGATCCCTCTTTTCTCTCACTCCCTGAATCCAATCAGTCATCATGTCTGATTGGTTTTACCTCCAGACGGCCCTGAACTCCACCCCCTACTTTCTCTCTTCTCTGACTCCACCCTCATTTGAGCCCTGTCCTCTTTCGAGAGGGCTCCTAAAATAGCCCATCACTGGTCTCCCCTCCGCACCTGCCCTTCTAACCCTGCCACCACCCAACATCCAAGGGCGTGGCATCACAAGTCCGTTCCTCCCTTGCCCAAGTCACTTCGCGGTCTGGGTGTGTCACTTCCGCTGTTCTAGCCACATCGGCCCCCTGTTGGTCTCTGGAGTGTGCCGAGCTCTTTTCTGCCTCTGGCGTGTGTGAGTTTCCTGTTGCTGCTCTAACAAATTACCTAGAACCTAGTAGCTTCAGACAATACAAATGTATTATCCTTATAGTTCTGGAGGTCAGCAGCCCTACAGTGTCACTGGGCTAAAGTCCACGTGTTGGCAGGACAGGGTCCTTCCTGAAGGCAACCCTGTTCTCTTGCGTCTCAAGCTGCTAGAGGCCAGTGGCCCCTTCCTCCAGCTTCAACTAGAGCATCTCGTCGGCCCCTCTCAGATGGCCCCGTCTGTCTCTGGCTTCAGCTGGGAAAGGTTCGCAGCCTTCAAGGGCTCACAGGATGAGACTGGGTCTGCCTGGGTCATCCAGGCTCTCTTCCCACGTCACGGTTGCTGCTCACAATCTGCAAGTCCCTGTTGACGTGTCAGGGTGGACAGTCACAGGTTCTGGGAATTGGGGTGTCGGTGTCTGTGGGGGGCACTGTTCTAAAGACCTGTCATGTGGGTTGTTTGCTTTACTCAGACTGTTTTCTCACCCACGGCGCACCAGGCCGACTCCCTCAGGCCACACGTCGCATCCTCAAAGACGCTTCCCGACAACCCCGCTTTCTGTTGGATTCTCTGGTTACGCTAGCGTGGCTCCTGTTTCTTTCCCTCATAGCACTTCCCAACGGGTATAATTAGATAAACTTGTCTAATTACTAGTTGATTGTTTTCTTCATTAGCTTGCAAGGTCTGTGAGAGCATGAATTGTATTGATTTTGTTGTGTGCTTGTAACAGTCAGGTGGTGGGTGCTCTATGAATATAGGAAGGAGGGAAGGAAGGAAGGAAGGAAGGAAGGAAGGAAGGAAGGAAGGAAGGAAGGAAGGAAGGAAGGAAGGGAAGGAGGGAGGAAGGGGAAAAGGAAGGGAGGGGAAAAGGAAAGGAAAGGAAAGGAAAGAAAAATAGAGGAGAGAAAGAAAGCAAGAAATTGGCCCTGAACTGGAAGCTCACCAGTCTCCTTCCTCACTCAAGGCAGGACAGATTTCTGGACTCACTACCCAGCCTCCCTCGCTGTGACTCCAACCTTGCCTTGCACGCTGTTGTGACCCCAGGTGCCCCCTCTGATTCTCTGAGCCCAAGCCCCTGCCTGCATCACCTGTCCTGTCTGCTCTTGGCCACATGACCCCTGGATTCAGGCCTATTCTTGAGCCTTGCTGGGGAGGCATGTATTTCCTTCCTAGTGTGTTTCAGAGTCATTAATCCTACATACTCTCTGTCTCCCTCAGTTATGTCCCAGGAAGAGAGTGTTTGTGGGCTTGTCTTTGGTTCCTGTTGGGTCTGCAGGACCCCATCTAGTGCCTGGTCCCCTTGTTCAGACACTTAGTGTCTGCTGGGGAAGGACAGGATGCCCACACACTTCTCTCCTGCCTGGGTCTCCCCGGACATCCGTGGATCCCTGCCCTCCCCCACGACGGAGCTCCCTGTGGCCCACTGCTCTGCTGACTGTCCCCAGACCCTCCAGCAGCCATGTCTGGACCTCATAGGCCCACTCCCGATCCAGTTCCCTTGCCTGTAGTCCAAGCTGCAGGAATTTTACCTTCAGCACCAGTCTGGGATTAACACCAATCTCAGAAATAGGCACAAGTCCAGAGAGACTACAGGATTTATTTGAACAATATTTACTGAGCACCTAATCTGTCAGGTCTTCTGTTGAGAACTGCTCAAAAATGAGCACCCACAGAAACTACCCTTGAGAGTCTCACAGAACAGCAAAGAAGCAAATAACTACCCTAGAATGATAAAGGCCCCAATTCTGCCACTATAGCTGTGGGGGCCCGGGGGGAAGAGGAGCAGGATCTCCAACTATCTCTCCACCAGACCACCTACTAAGTGGAGAACTCATCAGTGGCCACCCCACCTGGCTCAGGAGGAGGGGAGGCAGCGAGATCCCACAGAAAATGTTTGGGGTGGAAGCAAAGAGAATGAGTAAGATTTTACTTCTCGTTTAAATGTAATTCATGTCTAGTTCCAGAAAGGCAATGCTCAGGCTCAGATGCTGATACGACTTTAGAATTCGGAAGGCCTGTCCTCCAAACACACACTCAGCCCTCAGGCGAGGCTCTGCCTGGCTGAGGAGGTCTGAAGGCCACAGAGCAGGGTGTCCGGGGCAGGGACAGAGCTGGAAGGGAGGGTGCAGTCCCTGGGCCCTGCCTCTCAGAGACTCTTTCTTTGATGCCAAAGTGCTCAGTTGGGAAAATTGCAAAACAGTAGTGAAAAAAATTTTAAGTGGGAAAATGCTGCCCTGAAGTTAACCGGGAGGTGCCAATCAGCTCATGAGTCTCCCTCATCTGGCGGCTGAGATGGGGAGCTCCTGGGGCAGCCAGGGGACCACAGGCAGGTGACGGGGGTGAAGGGTGAGACCGCCCCCCTGGTCTCACTCACCCGTGGGAGCCCATCAGCGGGCTGATGGGAAGGTGTGTGTACGAGGTCGGGTACGTCCCTCCGACTTGCCAGCCTCGCTCTGGGCCTCGGCTGGGGCTGACGGAGTTTTACTAGTGCAGCGTGACCTGCCAAACCATTTTGGCTGTGTTTTGCTGGAAGCCAGAGAGAAGACAAAGAACGCTATAAAAAATAACAAGCAAAGCAGAGTGCCCTGCCTGTCTCCCTGAGGTGACACCAGCTCTCTTCCCATGAAGTTGGGGGAGGGGATCAGAAGAAACCCATCTGTACAAACAGGAGGCTTTTCAAGGATGTTCCAGTGGCCAAAGAACAATTCTTCGATTATTCTCCGGGGGTTCAAAATTCTTGAAAATTGAGAGAATCTGAAAGAGAATGGAGGCTGTTGTTTTTGTTTTTCTACCAGCGTTTCGAAATGTTGGGTGAGCCTCAAAACAGGTTTGAAGAACGGCCACTCTGTTCTCCCCTGTGAAGGGGGCTCCGTGGGGCTCCTCCCGTAATCCGGGTAAGTACAGAGCGGATTAAGGCAGTAATGTTCAGTAGCTAAAAGAGACCTGCAAAGGCACAAGTGCTACCAATTATATCGCAACACAAACCCGTGCCTCCTTAAGCCTCGACGCGGAGAAGGCAAACAATTTCATTGTCAACCAGGGTGTTCTCTGGAAAAGCCTGGGAACATGCTGAGCGCATTAAAGGGGAGATACCTCGCATGTGCAATTACTCAACACATCTTTAAAACTGTAAACACTTGTTCACATGTGGAGGAGTTTAGAGCTGCATAGGCTTGGAAAACCCACCTGGCAGGCGGGCTCCCTCCGTTCTCTCCCGTTGAGTAACCGTTCTCGCGCCCGCCCGCTGTTTCTCGGAGAGCCAAACCCAAGTCAGAGGAGAAACCATTAAGGGGGGAGGGGCATGGCAGGCGTGCATGGGCATGCTATTTTTATCCAGAGCACTCCTCCTTCCCCCCTCGGATCAATGCGCTCCCTTGAAGCTTGCCTCCACCTTCCCGCGCCCCGGCTCTCTGCGTGCGGGAGCGTGCGCACACAGACGCCATCTGGCTTTGGCCAGCTGCTTTCTCCACCTTTAATGGGCGAGCGCCACTGAGGATGCTGACACTTCCAAATAAGCCCGGCGGAGGAACCGTGCCCAGCGGTGGTCTTCTGAGACAGTGGATTGCGTCGCCTCAAACAGAATACCCACCACGGGTGGAAAAATCATCTCTCCCAGCGTGCTCGACCGGAGAATGTGTGGAAGCCCGAGATGGGTCCTCTGAGGCTGGGAATGACATGGAAATGGGAAGGGCGTGTTCTCTTCGGTCAGCCCCTGGCCTCGCTCACCCGAGAACCACGCTCGTATAGATGCATGAATCACACGTCATTAAGTCATCCTGCTCAGCCGGCTGCCCTGCGAGAGGGCACCGTGCTTCCTCCCTTCTCTGGCTGCTGTTACGTGTCTCCAGCAAGAAATGGGTTGTTTCGCTTTTCTGATTGGATCTGCCATTGTGAGGCCCCTGAGGAGGTGCGAAACCCCACCCCCATCCTCGTGGGCCCACACACACCTTCTGGGCGCTGGTGACAAGTTCAAAGGAGACCGAGTGCTCTAAAGCCAGAGGGGAATACACCCAGAAGTGGAAAGGTGGCCATAAATAAATCCCTGAGAAATTAAAATTTCCCTTGAAGTGGAAATTTTACCACCACCCAAATCTGCCAGATTTTGGATTTGGGGCTTGGTAAAGATGTTTCCAAAATGAAATGATGTCTGCAGGTTGTTTGTTTTAAAGGACGTAATATGTGGTAAAAATGAAATAATCATCCCACCCGAATGAGAGCTATTTCTCTCCCAGCAGACCTTTGTCAGGCTCTAGAAATGTCACTGTTAATGGGCAGAGGGAGAGTAGTCAACTAGGTAATGGGCGCCCGGGCACTGAAGTCATTTCCCCAGCACCAGTGAGCGAGAGAAGCCCAGGTGCTCAGGCAGTTTGCTGGGCCCCGCTCCTCTCCCACAGGGGCAGCCATTACAGCCGAGGAAGGGGAGCTGAGCTCCCCAGGCGAGGACAGGACCAGGCCAGAGGTCTGGCTCTTCAACAGGCCACGCCACAAACACCAGCATCCCCAAAACCCTCAAGAGGGTATCGCATTGGAAGGAGAGGCAAAGACAGGCATGATGGAATCCCGTACGTAGCAGACGATCGGGATGTAGTGCTTTCCAAGTACCGTATTTTTCAGACCATAAGGTACGCCTAGGTTTTAGAGGAAAATAGGGGGAAAAAATGTTGAAGCAAAAACTGTGATAAAATATTTAATAACATAAATACCTTGATATTTCAAAAACGTATATGTAAATAGGACTCAACAGCAGCATCAACAACCATTATTCCTCCCAAATTGGGGGCAGGGAGTGAGTCTTATAGTCTGAAAAATAGGGTGATAATGGGAATTATCCAGGCTCGGGAACCATGTCATCGGGGTTTGAATCCTAGCTACCTGCTTTAAGCAAGTTACTAAGATCTCTTTGTCTCATTTTTCTTACCTGCAAAATGGGGAGAATTAAATGTACTTGAGGCTTAAACAAGTGAATACATATAGAATTCTCAGGAGACTGTTTGGAGTATTGTACCTTACTATATTATTTCTTTATTATTTTTGTTGTCATTGTGTAGTGACCTCGTTTTATTTTTATACCACCAGTGCATCATGGTTGCCCATGGTCATCCAGCCATAGGGATGGAATAAGCAGAGCAGTGGTAGTAATAGCAATAAAAATATAATAATAATAACAGCTTCTGCTTAGTGCTGGCCATGGGCCTGATTTTGACCGAGATGCTCTATATCAGAGGTACGACTCACAGACTGACCCCTGCCTGCCTCCCATTTGTGTAAGCAAAGCTTCGCTGGAACTCAACGTGCCCAGTTGTCTGCCTGTTGTCACAGCTGCGTTGGACCACAGTAATAGAGCCATCCCTGCAGCCGCCCCCCGGTGGCAAAGTCTCAACTATCTCGCTACCTGGGCCTTTAGTGACCTAAATTACTCCTCGCAGTAACCTGTGAGGGAAGGTCGAAGCTCAAGGGTATGGGTAGTCTTTCCTCGGTGGCTAGACCGCATTTGACTCCAACACCTGCCCCTTCTGGCCACGCTCTGCTGGATGCAGAAGCCCAGGGCGTGCTCCCAGTACCGTGTCCGTCCTTCAGTTCCACCGCGGTGGGGGATGGGCTGGATATGCCTGGGAAGGGGGTGCTCTCCTTCTCCAAGGAGGGACTGAGTACCTGCCGAGCAACGTCATTTAGGGCAGTGACGTGCAGAGTCAAACCTTCTGCCTCCTGAACGCACGCTCCCCGCTCTGGCCGCTGCGTGTGAGGCATGATGATATGGCAGGAGCGGGGGCCCCGAGAGCTCAATCCCTTGGCTTGGCTGGGGATGGGTTCAGGGTTATGCCAAGGAATCGGCATGGAGTCTCTCCTCAGAGACTGGTGGGTAATGCTCGCTCACCAAATGATGTGGTAATTACCCAGAGATCTGTCAAATTTCAAACGTGTTCAGAACGTAGAGGTTATTGCTACCACATGGTGTGGGTGTTAAGAAGCATTTTCCTTGCTGGAAAACTGCCCCAGATTTCAAAGTCTTTGAAGATGAAAGGATCATCTCAGCTCACCTTAAATGGGTGTCCATTTAAAGGACACCCAGCATCACAGTTTCCAGGTGAGGTGGGAAGACTCCCAGTGCTGGGCTGGGAAGTAGGGCCACCCCTCTGTCAGCCAGGTGGGCTTCAGCCAGCCACTGCCCCTCTCTTCAACGATACAATGATCTGCATCATCCTATCATAGGGTTCTGAAGTCCCCACACTCTAAAATTATGTCCCATGTGCTGCAAAGGAGGCCACTCTAAGCAGTGTGACAATTTGGTGAGTGCGCGGCCTTAGCCATTATATCATCCAGACTCATATCCTTGCTCTGCTGTGTGATCTTGGGCAAATTAGTTAACTACCCTGTGCTTCTTCTCTCCTCATTTAGGGGTGAGAATCGCAGGACCCACCTCGGCTATTTTCACTCTACTTTGGGAATTTAAAAAGACAACCCCGGTATGTGGTCCGCGATGAATACCACACATACATCCCATGTGCATGCACATCGATACAAGTGACATTTTCCCACTTGGGGCAAGCTCTGCGAGACCATTCTGTAAGGAAGTCAATGGCAAGCCCGGCTAGTCAGAGTCAAGGTCACTAAAGACCTGATCCCAATGCTGAGTCTTTCTGCGCTTCCTGACCCCAACCTACAGAACAGGACTCCAGAGACTGAGCACAAAGATTCTGAAATCTAGCTCAAGTTCAAAAACCAGTTCTACCACTTATCAGCTACTCAACCTTGGGTATTTTATGACTCTATGCCTCAGTTTCCTAATCTGTTACATGGGGCTGGCAATAAGGTCAGTTATACTATGATGCTTGTTTTGAAAACACAGATTTGTTCTAATGGGATTTATGATACACTAGCGAACAGTTTGAGCAGATTCCAGCAAGTCTGTGTTTGGCTATATGTAACTTCAACCACAGAACACGCGAAACGAACACCGAACAACACTGCACCCTGTTCCGTCAAGTCCTGCAAGGAAACACAGATGCACATTTATACTTCCAACGTGTCCCATACCTAGTTCACCACTGCGTCAGGGGCCACCCCTGCCCCGTGTGGTGTTCGCTTGTCCATTTCAGTCACACTCCCACCTCATCACAATAACTCATCAACTGACCCTGTGGAATTTTTCCAACACCCACTTCCACAAGCAAACTTCATTTTTTTCAAGGGAAAGTGCCTTAGCAGGTGTGGGATTTATGTATTGCTGAATCATTTAATATGTGCAAAACTGTGCTACCATTTTTATTAGGTTCCTGTATTTCTTTAAAACTGTCTCACTGGCCCTGACTGGTGTGGCTCAGGTGGTTAGAGCATTGTCCTGTACACCAAAAGGTTGGGGGTTCGATTCCCAGTCAGGGCACATACCTAGGTTGTGGGTTCGATCCCCAGGTGTGGCACATGAGAGGCAAGTAATTGATGTTTCTCTCTCTCTCTCTTCCTCTCTCTCTGAATCAGTAAACATATTTTAAAAAGTGTTTTAAAATGTCACGCCGATGAGGTTTTTCAGTGTTGTGCTCCTGCCTGCATTTCCCCCAGCCCGGCAATGCCTTTTCTTTGTTGCAATTTTGCTCACTGCACTGGGGTTTAGGAGCACATATAGCAGAACTGACTGCAGTGCCCACCTCGTAGGACTGTCTTATTAAAGTAGTATTTTTTTAAAAAGAGTTTATTTATTTACTTTTAGAGAGAGGCAAAGGGAAGGAGAAAGAGAGGGAGAGAAAGATCAGTGTGTGGAAGATATATCAGTTGGTTGCCTCTCACGTGCCCCTGACTGGGGATCTGGCCCGCAACCCAGGCATGTGCCCTGACTGGGAATCGAACTGGCATCCCTTCAGTCTGGAGGCCAGTGCTCAGTCCACTGAGCCACACCAACCGGGGCTTAAAGTGGTATTTACAAAGCAATTCCAGGTCTCGCAGGCACATACTAAGTGCTGCAAGGGCTCCTCATCTTTGTTGCTGTTCCCGTTATTGTTACTCTTAAAAGGCCCTGCACTCCCAAAGGGCCCCTCCACCAGCAATGTTGAGCCTGGGCTGTACCAGGGACGCTAAGGAGACGGGGCTGAGTTCTATCCTGAAGGTTTATTTAACACAATTTGCTGATGGGGTGGATGTGGGGTAAGAGAGAAAGGACTGCTTCAAAGATTCTAGCCTGAGAAATGGGCCATCCTCTTCCATACAAAAACAGGATTTGGGGCAATCCAATGCACTATTTTTTATTATTATTTGGGACCTGTTCCCAGGGAGATGCCTTTCAGCCACCCCAGGGGAGGTGCCGCAGGGACCCCATTTCCTCCTTCACTCCTGGGCCCCCCCATCCTCCTGCATTCCCTTCCTCCCGGCCGTCCTCACCTGTGGGGACTGTGCTCCTTATTAGATACAAGCAGCATGAGGACAGAATCACATCCTCCTTGTTCACCACCTTATCCCCAGGGCACACGGTAAATGTTCGATAAATACTTCCCCAAATCAACAAGTGAGTAGGTGTCAAAGCTTCTCTTTAGGGAACAGCCCCCCCATCACCACCCCCAGGAAAGGCTCTGTTCTGCCGAGGGGCTGGACCACGAACCAATCACGGAGCAAGAGCAGGGTGGGGGAAGGACCCCGGCCAGACCCACTGTTCCTCGGCAGGGCTGCTGCGGGCCTCCTGAGTGAAACCCTTCTTCTCCCAGGACCCTTGGCACCCTAGACCCCTGGCAGTCAGCCCCCCGGGGCCTGACTCACTTCCTAGTCGCTGTGAGAACCAAACACCCCTGGTAGAGAAGACAGTTCCAACATCTCATCCCAGCGGCCACCACCATTTCTATAGAAGACATCCTGTAGTCTGAACAAGACAGTGTCACCGCCAGCGAAACCGCGGTTTCTACTGCTAAAAATACAGATGATACACAAGTCCCGTGGTTTTTACTAGTAAACGCGTTTAGAACAGTGGGAATAAAGTTGTCCGTGATAAGGTGACCAGCTGTCCAGGTTCACTGAGGTCTTTCCTGGCATGAGTGTCCTGGGACATCTCTAAGTCCCAGGAGAACCTGGAAGACTGGTCACCTGGGAACCAACCTGAACCTCAGACGGTGCATGGCTTCCTCCAAAATCTGACCTGCAGTCCTAGTGGGAAGAGACCCTTCCCAGGGCGGATTAGAGGATCCAATCTCAGAGAGGCGGGTGACTCTGCCAAGGTCAAGGACACCCGGCCAGAGTTTCCTATGATAGTCATTTCCTGCTGGCAATACCAACATCCAAAGGAAAATCAAAGTTCAAAATAGCCTGCAACATCCTTTGGTCTCCTTAAGGGAGCAGTTCACACTTCATTTAGCCCTCACCTGGCCCTGGCTGCTTCTGGGAGCCAAGAGGGCCTGGCAGAGGCAGAAACTGTGCAGGGAGAGGATGCCCCATGGCTGATGGGACTAGCAAACAGTACGTGACCCTACACGGCCACGATGAGCTGACGTGGAAAAATATGGCGTAAGTAAATTATGTTTCAGGGACTTTGGTGTCCTGCTAACTATGAAATAAATGTGGCTGCTTGCTAAATTACACATTGAGATATCTAAGAAAGCAGGGGGAAATGAGCCATGATAGCTATTTGCATTTCAATTTTAAAAAGTAGGGATGAAGGACTACAGGCCCTACTCCCAGGCTTTGGACATATCTGCCTATCAGGTTACCTTCCACTTGGCTATTTAGATGCAGCCGGGAGCGCCTGGATGCGGCCACATGAAAAGCCCCTCGGATGCTTGCTCCCAGCTGGCTGCACTCCGCAGAACAAGAAGGGCCTTTCATCAGGGGTGCAGGTTCCCAGGGAGCACAGCGAGGCTCGGGGCGGTTCAGCGTTCCAAAGTGGGGCTTCATATCGCACTCACTCAGGTGGAAACGGGGGAGCCAGCCTGGCCCTTCTCTGCTCCCGCCTCGGGTCGCTGATGAACAGAGCGCGATTGAGGCCTGGAGCTGGCGTCACGAGCAGCTCAGTGATGTGCAGAGGAGGGTGTCCTGTTTGGTGATAAGGCTGGAGTCGGGGAGGCTGTGGGGTTCCCGGGCGGTCAGCTGATAGTGACGGAGACAACACAGCATTGTTGAGGACTTGCTCCTGGGCGAGAGGGGGCCAGGAGCCCAGCACGGCTCACCAGCGTGCTGATGGGGACAATGTCTCCCACTCTTTCCAGCAGGCTTACCTTCCAAGAATAAAAGGCCGGCTTTAAATTACACTCACACGCTGGTCTTGTGCCTTCGAATAATTTTCCTTTTTACACCCCCCCTAAGAATGCAAACCGCCGATTATCGAGTGCCTATGCCTGTCAGGGCCAGGGCAGTTAGCCCAGGTTGAGAGCACAGGCTCTGGAGGCAGACTCCAACTCCTATGCACAGTAGGTGCTCAATTAACAGTAGCTACTCTTTATTATTAGGGACAAGCTGTGGTGGGAACAGCCGCTGGTGGCAAATGCACCTCTGAGAGGAACAGTCCTGGAGTGGAGCTGAACTGCCTGAGAGTGTCAACGCAGGTGACTCTGCAGTCTCTGCCCAAACCCGGAACCTCCCTGGAAGAGGCAGGTCCACGCAGTGAGAGCCACTAGGCGCAGTGCCACCCTCTGTCCCAAACCAACCCCCTGTGTGGTTTTAGCTGGCTGCATACTTTCCCAGGACAGACTCCCATCTCTGTGACTGTGGAAGTAAGGCAGTTTGGGGCCATTTCTTACATTTCTGTCAGATAAAAATTTCTGTGGCTTCTGAGTTGTATACTAATTGGTTGCTTAGAAGCAAAGATTGTACATTTTCATCTTTGCATAAGTATATGACATATATATAAGTACATAAGAAGTATATGGTCCTAAATATGACATTAATATAAAAAATTTTCCATTTCTTAATGAGACATTAAATAAATAGTATATAGTATGTTATAATGTATTTTATAATGGATTGGTAGCTGTTACAATGAATATTTTATATATACATATGAAGAATATATGTAGAGTAGATGATATATTCAAAAGTATACTTTTAATATTTAATATGAAAATTTAGCTGCACGTGTACATTTAAAACCTCACATGAAACAGCAGTTTATGTTCATTAAATAACAGGACTCGGGCTCTTCATGTGCGTCTGTGTCACCAGGGTTTTTGTCATCACTAGCGCCAGTGTGTGAGTCGCGGGACACACTTCTCCAGAAGAGTCACTTTGGCTTTCGTTCAAGCCATTTGAGAGCTATCCCCTGGACCCAAAGTCATCACACTGCCTGAAAGGCCACAGGTGATCAGGCCCCCTCACCACTGTCCCCCGAGGCGTAACGGCCTCCTTGGTATGCCTCTGCCACTTGGCTCACATCCTCACGTCATCCAGGTGTCTGCTCCAATGCCACCTCAGCAAAGAGAGGAAACCGCATCCATTTCCTCATTCCTGCTGTTTGACTACTAAATCAATACTGATTATAACATCACCCCAATTCCAGGAGCAGTTTCCTATTTTTTCTAAAAAAAATAATTAACTAATTATTTTCAGAGAGAGGGAAAGGGAGGGAGAAAGAGAGGGAGAGATACATCGATCGGTTGGTTGCCTCTCGCAAGCCCCCAACTGGGGGCCTGGCCTGCAACCCAGGCATGTGCCCTGACGGGGAATCAAACCGGGGACCCTTTGGCACATGGAAGAATACTCCAACCAACTGAGCCACAAAGCCAGGGGCTGGTAGCAGCTTCTTAAAGTAAGCAGTGCTAGATGCTGCAACAGAAATCTGAGCCAACCGCCACAATAAAAATGTATACCTCCATTATGTAAAATGCAGTGAGGCTTGGAAAGTCTTCCTGGTCGTTTCTCCTTCGTAGGAAGAAGACTCGGAGACCCAGGCTGCACCATCTTGCATTTGCAGCTTCCAATGTCACTGCAAACGGTAGAAAGAGGGCTGGGTGTTGCATGGGGTGTTTGCAAGGACCGTCTCTGAAAGCAGTCCTGCCACTTCACACACATTTCTTTGGCCAGAACTCAGTCATAGGGACAGGAGGTCACTGCAAGGAGAGCTGGGAAAAGTGGGTTTCCCCTGCACCTAGTGAAGGGAAGCCCTGGGGGCAAATGCAGAGCCCCGGGGTCTCTGCCACAGAGTTACATCTGCACGAGAATTCTGCTCCTGCCCACATGCTCAGAGCTCTTTGGATTTGTTTCTTCATCTGTAACTTGGAGTTAATGATGGCTACCCACAAGACTGGCAGAATGTAGGAAGATCACAGACGTAGTAAGTGATCAATAAATGTTTGCTAATTAATAAATTCCGAGTTGTTGGGAAAATTGTATAGGTCTAAATGCTTGGGTTAAATTACTATCATTAACAAAATATTAAGCGAATTTTGCTCTAAACTAGAGAATAAAACTTTATACCCACAGGACAGTTGAATAAAATGGCACTATAAAATGTAAGCAATCCGTCAACTATCCAGTGTCTGTGTGACCAACTTCTTTTCCACTTGGTTTTCTCACACAGCCCTTCCCGTCCTCTGCCCGAGGCAAACGACGCCTCCTTTCCTTGTAAAAACAGAAAAATGTGAGGATTCATTGAAAAAATTTTCTAATTCTAATGAGCATACTTTCCTATTAGCAGAAGACACAAATTAGGCCATATATTAAGGAGGAAATCTCACAATAACCCCAAAAGGTTTTGAGTAGGTAATTAAGAATTAATGAATCATCTATAAAATTTTTCAAAGGATTAACTATACCAGAGAAATGCAGTAGATAAAACTTGGGAGCAAAAGCTTTATAATTACAAAGAAACTTTTTTTTTTAATGTCAAAAGGTGATAGAGGACAGTAGGTAGGAAAACCATGAAAAAAAGAATTTAGCCTCTAGAGGCCTATGGCCACCCTCACCCAGAACATTCTCAGTGAAGTGATGGCACCCACAGTAACTGGAGGCATGAAAGGGGTGAAGAGTTTCAGGAGATGGCCCATGGAGTCTGCTTTGAAGACAATTGTATGGTAATGAGAAAGGGCTACACCTCGACAGGAAGGCAAGGTCAAGGGCAGTTTGTTGCTCATCATGAGTGTTTGCATTTGATTGTTGCATTTGATTGGGAGGAGGGGCTCTGTAGAGAGACTGAGGGGAAAGAGCATGCAGGGAAGTGAGAACTAAAGATATAAGGAAGAGAGGGGCTAACGAAGCCCTGGGGTGACCTGGGGGGACTGAGTCCAGCGATGAGTTGGTGGGGCTGGGCCAGGGGTGGAGAGAGGGAGGGAGGAGAGCTGGGTACGTTTGGAGGTGATAGGGAAGTTGGAGGAACTCATAGCTGGTCTTCTTATTTTCTCCGATCTCAAGCCCATTCTGGTAAGCAGTGACATGAAACAGGGTGTGAAGAGCAAGTGGCAAAGTTGACACCAGCCCCTTGCAAATGAGAAAGAGATTGAGAGTGGTGTATATTTTTTACTGCTGTGTAACAGATTGTCATATACTTAGCAGCTGAAAACAATACACATGTACCCACACCCAGTTTGGGGATGTGAGTGTGGCCCATCTGGGTTCTTTGCTCAGGGTCTCGCAGGCTTCCACGGAGGTGCTGATTGGGCTGTGTTCTCATCTGGAACTTGACTGGGGAGAACCTGCTTCCAAGTTCATTTAAGTTTTTGGCAAAACTTAGGTTCTTGCAGCCATATGACTGAGGACCCCAGCTTTTTGTGGAGCGTCAGCTGGGGGCTGCCCTAGGCCTTAGAGGCCCACCACAGTTCCTTGCCACATGGACTTTTTCAACAAGTCACTTACTTCATGGGGTCTGCACAGAGTCCCTGACTCTGGTACACCAAGATGGGTTTTTACTCAATGCAACACACTCATGGGGTGACAGCCCATCACTCTTACCATGTCCTATTGTCAGAAGCAAGTCACAGGCGCTGTCCACATCGAAAGGGAAGGCATTATACGAAGCACCAGGAGAAGGAGAGGAGGGTCGCTGGGAGTCACCAAAGGGTCTGTCCGCCACAGATAGGGACAAAGGCAGCAGACAAGTAGCAAAGCCCAGCTGAATCCAGAATCACACTCCTCAGATCTGGAATCTTTCTTGATAGAGAGAGATTAGAGATCTCTATTAGAGAGATCTCTATTATAAATCTATTAGAGAGAGCTAAGCTTAGAAAAAAACAGGGAAAACAGAGGCTGTTATTCATCCAGGACTGAAGACTGGTGTTGGTGGGGAGGTGGGGAGGGGGACTGAAGATGTTGCATAGAATCACTGACCCTGAGGTCCATGCCAGGTAAGAAAGGAAGAGAAATGGGAAGGGTGCCACTGCACAGGTGATAGGGAAAACTGTCCAGAGAGTGGGGCTTACAGAGGTCAAAAGCAGGGTTATTGAAAGTCAAGGCCAAGGTGGCACCAACGGGAGCTGGTGAGCAGCGGGTTGACCATCATTCATCCCTAACTCCTAGAAAAGTCTCCGACAGTGGGAGGGACTCAACAAGTACTTGTTGATGGACTGGCCAAATGAAGGGACAAACGCACCTGAACAGTTACCCAGGGCATTCCCATCTCTCGGGGAAGGGCAACCAGCACCAGGAGTGCACTTTGGGCATCCGGGGTCAGACTCTAGTACAGGCACCTCTAGAGTCAGCCGGGACAGAGGGACCCTCAGCTTCTTTGCTGCCTGCTAGCTTGTTTGTTTGTGTGTTTGGAGGTTTGGCCATGTGTTCTGTAACGCAAAAAGAAAGGCGGAGATAATAACATTTATTTTCTAAAAGAAAAACTTCTTATTACTCAAAGGTTAAAAGAAATGTGTTATTGGTGTTCCTTTGGCCCAGGCTTTTCAGGACTTAAGGACCAAATACGGAATGGCTTCTCCTGCCCAGATGTCTCAACAACTATGGGGGACAACTAGGGGTGACCAAGACAAGAGTAGCTCTGACTTTGACCTTGAGTTTCAAATCTCACCATGGATGGAGACACGCCTGAAGACTTCACGACTCTGTGGGATAAAATCACCAGGATTCTGCTTTGAGCCCAGCCCGATAG
>PVKM010025851.1:0-19704 GCA_004027735.1 Carollia perspicillata | reverse complement strand
AGACTTGGAACAGAGAAGAGTAAAGGACCAGTAACTGCCTGCAAGGAGATTATAGCCAAATGGGGGAGACAGACAAGGAAAAACACCGATGGCAAAGTGTGCTGAGTGCTCTGAGGGAGTAAACAGTGAGCTGCAGGGACATTTAGGAAAAGCACCCAATTCAGCCTAAGGGTCATAGAGGGCTTTTTGGAAGAGGTGACATCGAAGTTGAGTTCTGTGAATGGGGAACATTGAACAAGCATGGTGTGTTCTGCAAACCCTAAGTGCTGTGCTGTGGAGGTATCACTGAGTGTGGGGGGCGAGGAAGAGATCAAGCCAGAGAGATAAGCAGGAGCCCATACGTGGAGGGATTTCCACGCTATATTAAAGCGTATAGACTTCACATAAAGTCTATCAGGAACTACTGAAATATCTCTTGCAAAGAAGTGATGAGGCCTGATTTCTGCCTCAGATATGTCAGTCTAGTCAGAGTATGGGGAATGGATTTGACGGGTATAATGTAGGCAAAAAGGCCAGTTGGGAAACTATTGAAATAATTCAGGCAAGAAAAAATGTCAGTAGACATGAACAGGCAGAATAATTTCAGAGCATCGCACTATGGAGAACATTGTGTACCCCCATCCGCAATTCAAACACTGGAGTCCTGAGGCCCACTGTGATGATATTTGGTGATGGGGCCTCATGATGGGGTTCACACTCACGTAAGAAGAGACACCAGGGCTTTGCTCTCTCTCTCCACCATACCCTCACAAAGAGAAGGCAGTCCTCTACGAGACTGCAAGGGATTCCTGACCAGAACCTGACCATTCTGACACCTTGATTTTAGACTTCCAGCCTTCAGAACTGTGGGAATATGAATGTGTTTAAGCCACCCAGTCTGTGGTACTTTGTTACGGCAGCTCGAGCTGACTAATACACAACAGAAGTGAAATGAAAGATGTGGTGATATATTAGGTATAGGGGCTGAGGGGAGTGAGGAGTCAAGGTTTGGATGAGTGTCCAGGTGTGTAAAGAGAGAAGCGGGACTAAAGCAAGGAACGGACAGTCGGAGAAAGGGGAAACTTGGCAGAGACCGAAGAGAGCAAGCAGAGAGATTAAGGTAAAGCAGAAGAGGCCAGGAGAAGGGAGGTTATATTCTTCAAAAAGAAGACGTCCAATTGTGCAAAACCTATAAAGATGTCAAGTTACACAGGTTGAATGGTATGTGCTGGCTTCGGCAATGAATGCTTCTGGAGATCTTGGCGAGAATTGTTCAAACATTGTGCGGGCAGAAATGAGACTGCAGTTGTTTGAGGAGAGAAGAGGTTGTCAGGAAGTACAGGCAGCCAGTATAGAAAGCATACTCGCAAATCCTGGCTTTGAAGTGGGGAAGAAAAGGGGCTCTATTAACATCAGATAATGTCGACTTCAGAACAAAGAAAACTAGGGTGGGAAAGTAACGAGAAAGTAAGCAAGAGGGATTTTTTTTTAATGATGAAAGATAAGCTTTTAGGAGGGATGATGTTGAGGAAGAACTAGAAGAGAGGCAATGATTGATGAGTGAGGTTACTGAGTGGGCAGGCCATGATGGGCTACACAGCTCAGATGTGGGACGGACTTCATCCTTGATCATGGAAGGCAAGTAAGAATGCATACAGATGTGTGCAAGATTGCAGGTGTGGAGTCACTCCCACCTGATGGCTTCTGTTTTCCCCACAAAGTAGCGGGTGAGAGTGAACTAGGTGGGGTGATGTTAGTAAAGGGGATTGGAAGAGGTGGCATCAATGATGCTGTGAGAAATGGTGAGACAGAGACAGAGCACTAACCATAAGCACAGAAGGAATGGCCAGCAGCATGGGGGTAACTGGAAATTGTATACCATGGAATTTTGGTTCCCTGATTCCCTCCACTGGGCAATTTTTCTCCTTCATATTCAGCTCCATACATGTAGGAGAAGGCAGAGAATTAGGTTGTTGGGAAGTTTGGATTTTGCCAGTGGACAATAATAAAAAAAAAACATTGGAGAAAAACAGAAGATTGTGGCAAGAAAGTGGTTGAAGTGATAGACCATGGGATCTATTTAAACAGGAATGGAATTGAAAGTAGGAACAGGGCCGCGGATTAAAAGAAAGTAGAAAGGCAAGAGAGCAGACACCTTAATGAGGTAGAAAATCGGGTGTATTGAGTATAACATGGAATGAGAAGCAAAAAGAGGAGGTCAAAAATCGAGGGATGTTTGAATTGAAGAGTTTGGGGTGCTGCACTTCTGGGTGGGCCGTAGTGGAGGGTGGCTGAAACGGTGTGAAAGCGAAGGCATTACAGTCGAGGAGCTCAGGAATTAAGAAGTTAGGTGCTTAGAGGAGCTCCACCGCTGGGAAGGCGGAGTAGACACAGTTTTCCCTGCTCTTTCTGCTAAGTACAACTGAAAAGCTTGGATGTTGTATGTAAAACCAACGTAAGAAGACTGAAAGGTGAAACGAAGAAAGCAGGCTGACTAAGGATCTTGGGATTGGACAGATGACATGATGGTGAGTTCCCTGCATTTTCTTGTTGTCCCGTATATTACAGACCCAAAGTAGAAGAAGCCAGCAACCTAGAAACACCAACGGGCAGAGACAAAAAAAAAGTCCCAACAAAAGTCTGCTCTCCCAAGTTAAAACAGCAGGAACAAGACAACAGTCTAGCAAGACAGAGAGTTTGAGACAATAATGGCCTTATTTGAGTCAAACACCACAGAAAAACTATAGCCCCACTTCTACCAGTGAAGGCTGATGGGAGCCTAGACTTTCATCTGCATGAAGCATCCTAACTCCCTGCTAGGACTTCATTTTAGCTTATTTTCCAAACTGCCCTCACGCTTCACGGTATCAATTGAGACTACATAGGAAGCACAAACTAATACACTTACCCTGAAGTAACAAGGGATCCTTCCCTCTGCCCACTGGGGTGGCATCAGAGGAGGCCTAGGAATAATGAAGAGCATCCTTCCTTGATTGTCACTGGAGGCCAACTTACAACCTGGACTCATACCCTTACCTGACACTCAGGTAGTCCTCCTAACCCGTCCCCTGTGAGAGCAGTGTCAGAGGAAGTCAGCTAAAACAGAAAATTGAAAAAAGATCCTAAGTCCCACAACATACTCAAAACATTCAGGTTTCAATTAAAAAATCGCTTGTCATACCATCTTTACTTGTTTCCTATGACTGGTATAACAAATGCCACAAATTTGGTGGCTTAAACAACAAAAATTTATTTACTCACAGTTCTGGAGGCCAGAAGCCAGAAGTCAAGGTGTCAGCAGAGCTGTGCTTCCTCTGACATCTCTAGAGAATTCTTCCTTGCCTCCTCCTCGCTTCTGGTGGCTCCTGCCCCTCCTTGTAGCTACCTGGGTTCCTCTAATCTCTGCCTGTGGAGTCACATGACTGTCTTCCTTACATGTGTCTCTGCGTTCTTTGTTTTTAAAAACACCAGTCATTGCATTTAGGGCCCATCCTAACAGAGTATGACCTCATCTTAAATAATTATATCTGCAAAGACCCTATTTCCAAATAATATTACATTTTGAAGTTCTAGGTGAACGTGAATTTATGGGGGACAGTATTGAACCCACTACACCACCACACCAAGAACCAGGAAGATCTGAAACTGCATGAAATGAAACCTTCAAGGGATGACCACGGCTGAGTGACAGGTATGTTGAGAGTTGTCTGATGAAGATTGTAAGGCCTGACAAAATGCTTCAATGAGCAATTGAAAACACAAGAAAAATTGAAAAGTGGGAAATTTCAGCAAAGAAAAAGAAGATAGAGGAAGAAATAAATGGAAACTGTAGAACAGAAAGATACGATAACTGAATAAACAAATGCATGGTGGATGAGCTGAATAGTAGCGTAGAGAGTAAGAAGGAAAGAATCAGTAAACTGGAAGACAGAACAGAAATCGCCAATCTAAACAACAGAGAGCAAATACGCTGGAAAAGAAAACAGCGCCTCAGGGACCTGTGGGACTATGGCAAAAAGTCCAACATTCATATCATGAGAATATCTCTGGACGGAGAGGAGACAAGAAAGAATACAGGACTAAAAAAAATACTTAGAGAGTGAGAACGTCCCAAATTTGACAAAAGACATAAACTTATTGATTCCAGAAGCTAAGCAAACCCCAAACTGGATAAACCCAAAGAAATTTACCCCACAGCACATGATAGTCAAATTTCCGAAAAGTAACCCAAATACAAGTTCTTGAAAATGGCACAAGAGAAACAAAACAACACTAGAGGGGAAAGAAAATTTGAATGAATCAAATTTCTGACTTCTCATCAGAAAGCATGAGGCACAACAGTTTTTTAAGTGCTGAAAGGAACAAATTATCAACCCAAACTCCTATATCCAGGGGAAATATCCTTCAGGCATAAGGTGAAATCCGTATATACTCAGATGAAGGAGAACTGAGAGAATCTGTCCCCAACAGGCCAACCCTAAAAGAATGGTTAAAGGAAATTCTCTGAACATCAGGAAGGATAAAAAAAAACCCAATAAGCAAAAATATGGTAAAAATATAATAGACTTTCCTTTTTTCTTGAGTTTTCTAATTATGCTTGATTAGAGAAACAAAAAGCATAACATTGTCTGTTATGGTACTAAAATGTATAAAGGAAATGATGCCATTATATTTTTAAAAGGGGAGAGTAAAGAAAGAGATGTAAAGAGAAGTAAGGTTTTACACTTGAACTGAGAAAATGCTGACACCAATAGACTGTGATAAATTACATAAGTATAATATAATACCTAGAACAACCACTAAAAAGCTGTACAGAGAAATATATTCAAAACCACTATAAATAAATCAAATGAAATTCTAAAAGATTGTTAGCCATCAGAGAGGCAGAAAAAAAGAATACAGGAAATAAAGAGAATAGATAGAAAACAAAAAAAATGGACTTAAGTCTGAATATGTTAGTAATTACATTAATGTAAATGGTCTCAATAGAGATTGAAAGAGGATTGAAAAAACATGACCCGACTACATGCTGTCTATGAGAAACTCACTTCAAATACGGCTATAGGCCGGCTGAAAGTAAAATGAGTAAAAAAGGTGTATCATGGAAGCGTTAATCAAAAGAATACAGAGGTGGCTCCATTAACATCAGGTAATGTAGACTTCAGAACAAAGAAAACCACCTGGGGCACAGAGACATCATATAGCAGTTCTAAATGTCTATGTCCCAAACAATAGAGCTGAAAAATATGTGGAGCAAAAATGGACACAAATGAAAAGAGAAATAGACACATCCATAATAACATATGGAGGCCTCAAACCCCTCTCTCAACAACTGGTAGAATAACAAGGCAGAGATCAGCAAGGATAGGGAAGCACTCAACAATACCATCAAACAAAAAAATCTAATTGAAATGTATAGGACACTGCATATCCGACAATACTATTCTTTTCAAGCATCAATATAAACCACTCTGCCCCAGGGAAACAACTCCTAGTTTAAGGTCCTTTGTATTCCCCATATTATCTTGATGTCTCAAAGGCCCCAGAAGCCTAGGTTAGGGACTATGAGGCCATTATAGTTGAAGATTTTAGCCAGGAGTCATGTGCTTAGGACTTGGTGCCAGCATTTCACTGTCAAAAGTCCAGAATGGGCCAGCTGCACCTTCGTGGTCGCCAGTGTGTGCAGTAGCCCAGTTCTACCATGTTCCAGAAGAGGTCCAACAACAGTCCAAAGGACCCTGCTCTTGTGCCCTGAGAACCTCATACGCCTTCCATAAGACTATTTACCTGTAGAGTCTCAGTCAGCCAATGCCAATAGGGAGTTGAAATTCGAATTGAGCGTGGTTAAAATGCAGGGCAAGTAAACCAAAAGTGACTGAACTATTGTTATTTGAAAAGTTGAGGTTGTTCCTACTATACAGTGGGGTAAAGGTGGCTTTCATTGACAAGAAAATGAAAAAGCTACCTTTACTATGCACACCTCAGTGACAAGTGAGTACCTTTGTTACCCTATGGCATTCCCAACCACACCTGCTATAAAGAATGCCTTGCTTTTCCCTCTTATACGTTCATCATGATGTCCCCACCCTCAGGGGAAAAAAGCATTAAAGTGGCAAAGTTCTTTGACCAGTAATTCATACCCTTGAGAAGGCTTGAGCCTCGGTTTTCTTATTTGCAAAATGAGAGACAGGTTTTTGAAAAATCTCTAAGAATTCTTCTAGGTCTTATAACTTATGACCCTGCAGAAGATCCTCATCTTCCAGCACTGCCTTGAAAAATTTCCATTGTAGCAAGTTAAAAACAAAAGTATATCAACTAGAATTCACCTTAGACAGGGCACAATAATCTTCATTTGAGGAAAAAATACATCGATGTGTCATTTTGTTGGGAAATAGTAGGCCGCAATCCACGGTTTAAAGGAATAGTACAGATGAAAATAGGATAAATCACTATGTTTAAGAAAATGAAGGGAACTTGGATTTTTTGAGCTGCCTCCCCAAGAGGAGAAGACAAGGCAGCAGACAAGGAGAACGAGTGAGCAAGAAGGTGGGACACCCGAAGGGTTCTTAAGAACAGGGATGACTAACGTTTTGTTGTAGGACGTGTACATCACTAGGCTGTAACCCCTGTTTCTTCAACACCTTCAGTAACCATTGCATAACAAAAGACTTTGTGTAAGTTCTTTTCAGTGGAAGTCAAGGAAGGAGGCGGATTTTTAGCAGGAGTAAATGAATGGTGAAAGATGCAGACTGGAGCAGAGGAGTCCAAGGGAACATGGAGAGAAGAGCACTGCATTTGCCAGGGGGCGGGGAGCGGGGGTCAGGCCAGCCTGCCTTAGATCGTCCATAGCAGGGAGAGCCCGGCTGACACCCGACTGACGTACCCGTTTCCCCTTCGCCATCTTCTGCCTGAAACGTTTGCTGTACGTTTTCAAATGGCTATCTACCCAATGCTCCATGTTTTTACCAGCTTTGGTTAAGACGCCGACCCTACTCTGCCCTGATTTATCATGGCTATTTGTTTGTCTGCCTTACACAGTCTACTGGATTGAACCCTCTTTAGGGACTCTGGTCTCCTAGTGCCAAACATAGTAAGTGCTCAGTAGTAATTTATTGAATGGAATTTCTTTTGTAGCCCTCCTTTCACTGTTCTCCTGGGGCCTGTTAGTTGGAATGAGTCACACTGTTGAGATGCATCAAATAATAATAATGACAATGAATGTGAACATAAAAAAACACTCTGTACAACTTGCTAGTAGGAAATCGTATACATGTGATTGGAATCGAGGGAGGGAATGAGCCTTAAGTATTGAACTGCTAGTTCTTCAACCACATTTTCAATGAACAATGATCCGCATGGAATATACATTCAGCCCCCTTATAAAACTGCACAATTTTTCAGAGAAAACTGCAGGAACAAACTTGAACCTCATGACTTCTATTATTTTTGTACTAAAAGGCTTAAAGCGCAACGTGAGCTGTTTTCAGAGGCTAAGTTCCATGTGGATAGTGTGCTGTTGATTTCCCGTTAATGCAGGGTGCCAGGGGAGCGCAGCACAGACTCTAAAGGCAAAAATCACTTCCCTGCAGCTCTGATACCAGGTGATCAGGCTTGAGATAGTTTTTATTCTCTTCTAGTTGAAATGAGCATCCTTCTCACAATAATGCGACGCATACACCAGTTCTCCCCACCGATGATCATGGAACTAAAGAGAATTCCCTAGTAAACCATAGCCCTGTTACCAGCAAATATGAAGTCCTATCAAGCATTAATTGCTATTTATACCATTACCTGTTTCTCTTTGTGAATGAGACCTTGCAACGTTGATATGTTTTTCTTATTTCTGTGCAGTGTGCATAGCTTCCTTATGCATATTCTTGGGAGTTAGATATCGGGAGATATTGTTCTTGTCTACCCCAGTGAAAATTGTGACAATAATATATTATCTGCCTTCTAATGAGCTTCCTTATGTGGAAGAGATAAAGAAAAGTCTAATCACAGTCATTTCCCCAAATGTGCTTCAGGTCTGTCTGCCTATTTCTTTGGAAGACTTCACAGAATTTGCACTCCATATCTTAAGTGAGAATCATTTCCTTCTTGATACGGTATTTCGTCCGAATGGAAGCCTTCCCCTAGAAGTGATGCGATTTCCTTCCCACGTCTTGCTCTTGCCCAATTACTATGCTCTCTAATGACATTTTTGTCTTTCTATGTCTGTCTTATTTCCTTTTACTACCACTTAATTCAATGTGATTCTTTAAATAGGTAATGTGTAGGACAGAGAGGAAGAAAGAGCAGGAGGGAGGGAGAGTGGCTCAGCACGAGGGACTGCCTGGACGCCAGAGGGGCCTGTGGTGGGCCACTTGTGAACCTCAGCCTCATTGTCTTTCCTCAAAATTTTGAAAAACTTCAGGGCAGAGGGAAAACGGAAGCTGGGGGGATTTCCAGCAGTAGGCCAGTGGTCTCTTCATCAGGCTGTGCATAGGCACACCACGTGAAATGATCGAGCAACCTATGGCTTGTCCAGAGGGCCAAGCCTTCACCCCTTCCTTGCCCTTCTTCCCCTCCTCTCTGTATTCATTATTCCTGTGGTTAATCTGGTGAACATTAAAGAAACCCTAGAAAGCATCACAGCGGGAAGGAGGAGGAGGAAGATGGGGCACGACAATGAACAGCACAAAGAGGCCTTCTCCTCCTTGCTTGCTCCTACATGTTCCTTTAGGGCTGTCAAACTCTTTTGAGTGCCACATTGCACAGTATCACATGTACCCAGGTGTTTAATAAGTGAATGGACATTAGTTAATGATGAGAAATAACTTTATAAAGCCTGCAACATTTTACTTGGCCTGTAAAATTAAAACAGGAGCCGCTTCAAACTCTTGGGGGGGAAAATATGGACATATCCATGGACATGTCTATTCAACTGCATTAGCCTTCTTCACCCCATCTGGTTTAGCTGCCTGCAGAGCCCTATCTCCATCATTATGGCTGCTCTCCAGGCTGGGACACTAACTGACACATGGCGTCCTAGCTCTGTCTTCCATTATGGGTTCTTCTCTCCTCAGCACTTGGCTCTACTCCTGCATCCAAAAGGCTGGTATCATCCTAGGACTTTGTTCCCTCTGCCTCTGTACCTATTGTTCTACCAGAGAAATTCTGGTCTTTTTTTGCCTGGTGACCATCAAGTCTTGGCACAAACTACTTTCATTCGGATTTTAAAATTAAAACCCACTGCCAGGGCCAGGCTGTGTGAGCCATCCCACTAATAGAGAATTGAGGGCTCCATTGTAGCCTCTGTTCTTACATCTGCCAGCCAGAAGGCCCAAGGAGTTAGACTGAAGAAAGAGTTGGAGGGTTTGCCAAAGGTGATGTAAGCATCTGAACTGGCCATATCATGAGTACAACCAGCAACTGTTGTGTGTCAAACTCATGTTCCAATTATATCACTTTCCCCCTTTCTTCTCATTTCCCCAATGCAACATGTCCACTGAACAAGTGGGAGAGGGGCAGTACGAACAACACCGCGTCTATACTGCATAAAAGAGTTTTCATACACTTCAAGATAGGTTATAAATTTGTTCATCTTTCCCTATTTACAAACCCTTATAGCACATTTTTGCCAACATTTACAACTGTGAATTTATGTGAAGAATCATGCATTGCATTTCAGGATGAGAACTCCATATTGAATATTTTGCTAGGTCTTTCATTCAGGACTCTAATCCACAAATAATTGTATTCTAGAAACCAAGGTCTGAAAAAGAGCAGAAGGCTGGTGCAAAAATGCAAGTGGTGGGTTTCACAGGAGTCCTTCGAAACTGATAGGACTTCTCAGTGGACAAGCATGGAAAAAATGTCTTTACAGCTTTAAAAAAATCCAGATAGGCAAGGAGAGAAGCATTCTGAGCAGTAAGTCAGAGTTGTTATCTGTACATTTTTTAAATGGAGTTTTCAGGTGCACATATGAGTTAAAGTAAAATTTCTCTCTACCCTCCTATTTGATAACGGTGCCAGCTGATTCAGCCAAGATAAATTATAGGGCTGTTTGGTACCCTGAGGGAAAAGTTGATAAACCAGCTCCTATTCTTTTTATATGGGTATAAACAAATACTTTTTCTTGAGAAAAATCTTATCAATAGGTAAACACTTGGGATTTACCTATGCTGAACTCCGGGCAGCTGCTTTGGAAAATTAAAATTTTAAAGCGGATTTACAAGTGCAAATAATTTTCCCAGATTCGAAGCTGGTTTCTTTTTAGTAGGCAGTCCTGACCATAGGACCAAAAGGGATTATCTAGAGTCATCACTTCATGTGGGCGAACTAAGGTAATCCCCAACATTTCTGCCCCATTGCCCCAGCTTTTTCCCTTTCCAACGTCCCAGAGACATCCATGTTGTTTTTAAAAGCCAAACACTCAAAGGAAAATGAACCTGGGTGGAAGGTAGGCGTATCCAAGGCTCCACGTGGCGGTCCAAGTAATGAGCCCTAATTTGTGAGCAGCCTTTGAGTTCTCGCGCTCCTCCAGGCTTTGCTCCGGAAAGGGCATTCCCAGGCTGCAGCTCAGAGCAGAGGCTGAACCTCGCCGTCCTGTTTATTACTACTTCAGCGGTTTGCAGCAGGGAGACAGGGAGAGTCCTGCTCTGATTGGCTGCCTTCCTCTGATGTAACGGCGGCTCTGGCCAATCAATAGCCTGCACTCCTAGAGCATGAGGATGAATTGTAACAGCCAAAACCCTGGGAATTTAAATTAAGAAAAGAAAAAAAAAAAAGCAATCACCCCAAAAACAAAACCATAGGCACAGCTTGGCTTCTGAAGGGACCCCGAGAGAGCCTGCTCTCTTCTGCCGGAAGCTCTCTGAACAGGCCTGTTTGCACCTTATTTCCTTGGCTACTCAGGCGAGTTCACACCCTTTTCAAAGTAGGTCATTCCAAACAATCTCAGCAGAGGCTGTCCCAGAGCTCGTGAAGAGGCCCATACTTCGCAGTGGAGGGGAGGCGGCTACTGAGAGGTGCCCCTCTGACAAGGAGGCTTGCTTTTTAAGCATATACACTCTCTTGACTGTTTACAATTGGTCAGGCACTATTCTGGACAAACCTCCAGCAGGACTTAAATGTGAACCTGAATGAGCATTCACTATCAGAAGGATGATGTCATCTTGATTCAGCTCTTTGTTCTTTGCGTTGGGAAAATTCATTGTTATTTATGATGCTGGTGAGTTATTTCTAAGAAGAAATGCTGGTACCCCCCACCCTCAAGGAAAATGCAAGTAAAAACAGATCGATGCATGCAAACATTTTCTAAATAGCATACTGAGGAGATTCATATAAAACAAATGCATGCATCATTAAAAACAAACCTCATACATGTTCTTAAACACATAAAACTCATATGTCATTATTCATTCACACTGATAAAAAAGTGAACTCCACTTTCCCGATTACCCAGATGCACAGACACATGTCAGATGCTGTTTGACACATATGTGTTGTCTTTACACACGACATACCTTCAGGAGTCATTGAGCTCATCTTTTCTATGCTGCTTCCTCAGCCTGCAATCCCTCCCCCTTCCTGTCTGGCAAAACCTATCCACTGTAAGCCTTCTCTTAAATTCTTCCTCTTTAGGAAACCTCTGGCTCCTGACTTTCAATGATTATTTCTCTCCATTCAGAACCCTTGCAGCAATAAAAGCAGCCGATAGCACACACCTAGGAATAGCTTATGTATGATGTGACCGCTCTCTAATTGTTTATTACATCACGACTCCTGGAAAGATGAGGCTAGTGTATCGTATTTCAATTGCATCAATACATCCCTTATACTTAGCACCCATATAACTTTAAGGACAAGGGGAGAAATGAAGGGAAGGTGGAAGAAAGAAAACTAACATTTATTGACTGCCTAGTAGGTACTAGCTGCTGTGTCAAGATTTCTATTGATTTTTTTTTTCATTTAAAACTCGTAACAGCCTTGGAGGGGAAGATTTCCTTTCCACCATTTTAAAGCTAGGAAGCAGAGGCTTGGAACAGTTACATAATTTAGCCAAGATCAAACAGCCAATGGTCAGAAGGACCAAGATTCAAACAAAGCTATTCCACTCCCTGCTCTTTCTACTACTCCCTGACTCTCGATCTTGGTTCATCAGCTTTTAGACATTTTAGATGCTCTTGCCCCAGTCCTGAAGATTTTGATTCAGATTTCTAAGTCCAGGAGAGCAGAGGGTGTTCATTTCTTTACATTGCCAGCAACACCTAGCATATAACAGCAGTCAGTGCATATTTGTGAATTGAAGAAGTGAATTCAACCTACCTAGAGCAGTAGTTTTCAGGCCTGGCTATGTGTTAGAATACCTGGAGAGCTGATTAAGCAGTGCCTTTCCCAGGCCCTAGCCCCAGAGATTCTGATGCAATTGGTCTCGGGTGGGGCTGCCTGACAGGCATCCTAGTTCTCAATAACTCCCCTGCCGATTAACACGTACAACCCAGGCTACATCATTGGTCTAGAGTGAGGTCATGGCATCTGCAGATTTTTAAAATCTCCACAGGTAATTTGGATTTGCAGCAGGGGCTGAGAACTACTGCCTACACATCATGCTGCCTTTCTCTGGATTTTATAAATGGGAGAGCATTACTTTCTAAAAATAATTCTGTCAACAAGTACTGGCATGCTCACCCATGCACAGCAGTGGGCCTGTTTGAGGTAAGTTATGAAAGAAACAATGGGGCTGGCGGGCTGTCACTTGTAACTGGTTCAGTACTAACTTGTTCTTTGATTTTTGTCTGTCATGGACTAGTTGGAGAATGATTTATGATGAAACTGACAGATCAGGAGTCTTACCTTACAGCTAGGAGAAAGTCTTGTCTACCAAGAGAAGGGATAACTTTTAACCTGCCTGAGCTTCAATAACACATTTGTGGGAATGTTCATGCACTGATGAATATATTATCACTTATGAATATGTGGGGGAGGATGGGGAAAGTATTAAAATGCACAGCTTTCTGCAAGTTGAGAGATGAATAAGAAGAGGAGTAAAAGACCATACCTTATATGAACCCCACACATGTTTAGTAATGCCTCGAATAATCTGGAAATCATGGAAACTCTACACTAAGGGCTTATCTATTGTTAGCTTGTTTCTTTTTTAAACATATATTTTATTGATTGTGCCATTACAGTTGTCCCATTCTGCCCCCTGCATTCCCCTCCACCCTGCATTCCCCCTCCCACCCACATTCCCCCCTTTAGTTCATGTTCATGTGTCGTAAGTTCTTTAGCTTCTACATTTCCCATACGATTATTGCCCTCTCCCTGTGTATTTTCTCCCCACCGTCTATGCTACTTATTCTCTGTACCTTCTCCCCTCCCTCTTCCTCCCACTCCCCTGTTGCTAATCTTCCACGTGATCTCCATTTCTGTGGCTTTGCTCCTGTTTTAGGTGTCCACTTAGTCTGCTTTTGTTTTAGGTGTGGATGTTAATAACTGTGAGTTTGCTGTCCTTTTACTGTTCATATTTTTTATCTTCTCTTTCTTTGGTAAGTGCCTTTAACATTTCATATAGTAAGGGCTTGGTGATGATGAACTCCTTGAACTTGACCTTATCTTTATCTGCCCTTCCATTCTAAATGAAAGCTTTGCTCCATAGAATAGTCTTGGATGTAGGTCCTTGCCTTTCATGACTTGGAATACTTCTTTCCAGCCCCTTCTTGCCTGTAAGGTCTCTTTTGAGAAATCAGCTGACAGTTTGATGGGAACTCCTTTGTAGGTAACTGTCCCCTTATCTCTTGCTGCTTCTAGAATTCTCTCCTTCATTTTAATCTTGGCTAATGTAATTATGATGTGCCTTGGTGTGTTCCTCCTTGCGTCCACCTTCTTTGGGACTCTCTGAGCTTCCTGGACTTCCTGGAAGTCTATTTCCTTTGCCAGATTGGGGAAGTTCTCCTTTATTATTTGTTCAAATAAGTTTTCCACTTGTTGCTCTTCCTCTCCCCCTTCTGGCACCCCTATAATTTGGATGTTGGAATGTTTAAAGATGTCCTAGAGGTTCCTAAGTCTCTCCTCATTTTTTGAATTCTTGTTTCTTCCTTCTTTTTTGTTTGGTTGTTTCTTTCTTCCTTCTGGTCCGCTCCATTGATTTGAGTCCCAGTTTTCTTCCCATCACTATTGGTTCCCTGTGCATTTTCCTTCATTTCACTTAACATTGCCTTCATTTGTTCATCTAATTTGTGACCAAAATCAACCAATTCTGTGAGCACCCTGATCACCAGTGTTTTGAACTGTGCATCTGATAGGTTGGCTATCTCTTGGTCACTCAAAAGTATTGGCTCTGGGGCTTTGAGCTGTTCTTCTATTTGAGTCATTTTTGGTCAGGTGGTACCTGTTACATATGGGTGGCAGAGCCTTAGGTGTTTACCAGGGCGGGGCAACCTAGTCACGGGGTTGTGATGCTATCTGTGGGGGCAGGGTCAGAGAGGCAACAATGGCACCTGTTCCACGCTCTCTTGGATTTGTGTCCCCTCTGCTGCCTCCCACATGCAAACTGGGCCCTCCTGGCGCTGGTTCCCAGGTGGGCGGGCCAACACAGGACCCTTCGGGTCTCCCCAACGACCTCTCCTGTGAGGCTGGGAGTTTCTCCCGGCACCTTTTCAATTGGTGTTTTTAGGCTTTATTTCCCATCGCTGGGGCCCTGGGCTGTGCAGTCCGTCCCACTGCCTGCTCTTGCCTAGTTTATCTGCATGGGAGTGTGTGTCCCTGGTCAGCCAACTGCACTGCGTGCCCTGCATGCTCTGCTCATCTCCTCCCTGCGTCTGGGGTCTGCAAGCTCCATGCCACCTATGCTCCCCGGTGATCCTGGGTCTGGCAGCCACTGTGTTTTCCTGCCGAGTTCCCTGTCTGCCGACTGCTAATTCCACCCCTCTTACTGGTCTGGTTGAATGGTTGTCAGACTTCCGTAGTTCAATTTTCTGTGTTCCGGTTGTGTTATTGTTTGTAAATATTTGTTGTCCTTAATCTTGATTGTGCGAGGAGGCACAGTATTTCCACCTACGCCTCCATCTTGGCCAGAAGTCTATTGGCAGTTTTAAGAATTTCTTAAAATGCACTATCCAGGACATAGCAGAAAACAACTTAATATTAGGGAGAGATATTCTCACTTGGTGTAATGTGTCCAACAAAACCTGATACATTAAATATTTCTATAAACGTCACATTGCCATCGTATAATTATTATGAGTACATAAACAGCAGCCACTATTAAGAATCAAAGAATGAGAACACTTTAAAGAGCAAATTATTTTACAGTTGGGGAAAATAACTTTTTATATGCACCATGAAATTCATATGCTGTTAACAATAAGTGACATTTATTGAGCACTTAACTCTGGGCTAGGCAGTCTTTGGCATGCTTTTAATTATTCACATTTAATCTTCACAACAAAAAGATGAAATAGGTACTATTGTCATCTCTTTGTGCACGTAAGAAATTTGGAGCCACAGAGGGGTTGAGTACCTTGCCCAAGGACCCACAGGTAGTAAGTGGTAAATAAACCCAGATTCAAATTCAGCAGTCTGATCTCATCGCTGATGGTTTTGACCAGTGTTCATGAGATATGGTTTCTCTATGCTGATGTTATGTTGTTATTTTAAGCAATTGCATCTTTTTCATTTTATGTCATCTTGACATCTGTAATCAGAGAAAACAAATTTCTGGAGGGCAAGCAACCATTGCTTTTTCCAAAAGTGATTTTCACACCCCACTCCCCTTAGTTTCTACTACTAAACACAATTTCTAAAACACCTTTATCCCAAAAATGAGTTCAACAAATATGTTAGGCACCAGTTCTGTTTAAGATTACCAAGCAAGTTTAGAAAATGACTAAAATACAGCCCTGTCTTCAAGAATCTTTTAGAAATGCAGACAGATCCTGGAATCCCCATTTAAAATCCTTTTATCATTTTTCTCTCTTCATACGGGTTCCAACTTTCCAACTCAGCCGTGGACAGACCTGGGAGGATGCACCTTGCCGTGAGGAAGTAAATTTCAACCACACTGGGTTTCTCAGGGAGCCTTAAGTGCTCCATAGCTTTTCCAAGGTCTCCACATGTGCTGTTCCCACCATCTCACACACAGGTCCCTCCCTCCCTGTCCACTTCTGCAGCTGGAAGCCCTTCTGTATCCTGCAACTCTCAGCTCATCCATCCTTTTCTACAGGAAAGCCTTCCCTGACCAGCAGGGACCAGCTCCAGCCCTCTGCTGAAATCTCTCATGCCCTCCGTCTTTCATTCATGGCACTTAAACGCACTGATTGTGAAGTTGATGTGTGTAGTCATTTTTTGGGTGTCTCTGTCTTCCACCTACTATAAAGCCCCATGAAGAGGGAGGAGAGTGTGTATTACTCCAATCCCTGCATCTACACCCTGAATTTCACCTCGCGGTAGAATCCAAATATTTGTTTTCATTGACATTCTTCCATTGAAACATTATCTGTGTCTCTGGTCCTGGGGTGGTGACAGTCTCAGGGTTCTGTGCTGTCTCTTGTTTTTCTTCCATACTCTGTTCACACCTCCTCCAATTATTCTAATGTCTGTGTGTCACTTGTTTCCTGCTGGGACCCTGAATGATACAGGTAAAAATTAGATGGGCCAAAAAGAAAAAAATAACTAGTGGTTCAGATAAATGCATAGCTAGAAGTGAATACTCTTTAAAATTATCACAATTTCATCTCAATTTCTATATATCACAGTGACTAAGTGTGTACCTAAATATTAAATATATATTTGAAGAGTGAACTGTCACCAAATCCGGTTATAACATATCAGGGAGTGAAAAGCACAATCTGGTTCCTGTTAAAACAAGCTCCAAGCTCCAAGTTCAGCTGAGCTGGCAGAGGGGATCCAGATACCCAAGTGCATTCTGGCTCCTCCTGTGATGTACCTGGGGATCGGCAAGGTTTTTTTTTTATTTAATTTTAAAGTAAATACTTGCCCCTACCTTGACCTTGAGACAGAAAAATATTCTTTCACAGTTCTCAGAGGCTGGAAGTCTGAAATCAAGGTGGTGTCTGGCGCTAGGGAGGATCCTCCCTTGTCTCTACCAGCTTCTGGGGCTGCTGGTCCTCCCTGGCTTCCTCAGCCTGTGCTGCCTTGCTCCCGTCTCGGCCTCCCTTGTCTCACGGCCCTCCCCTCTGTGAGTGCCCACAGTTCTCCAAATCTCTCACTCCTCCTAAAGCCATCAGTCACTGGATTTACTATTCCTAATCCAGTGTGACCTCATCTTAATTGGATTACATCTGCAATGACCTTATTTGGGAACTCACATGCATAGATATTGGGGATTAGGACTTGGACATACTTTTCGAGCCGGGTGCAATTCAATCCATGACACTTAGGTGTATAAAACTAATTGTTTTCCTTCTTTCTCCTGTTTTTTATAAGGAGCGTTGGTGGTTATTTGAGCTCTTTCTTTCTCTCTTTAAGTGGTTAACCTAGGTACAGGTCTGTCAATTTTGTTGTTGTTAACTTTGTAATTTAGTTTTGAGATTACAGAATATCCAGGTGGGATTGTGGCTGAACTAGAAGTAGAATTAATATTTCTCAGATGTGAATATGGTAATGGATAAAATTTTGATCCCTCTCTTTTTGGGAAGAGGGTGAGAGTATCTTCATCTTAACTAGAATAGTTGCACGCTGTTAGGCAGACACATGTTGTTGCTACTATTCCTGTTACGAGGAAGCTGAAGTGCGGTAACAGTGAGAGTAGTTCAGAACAGCCAAAAATATTCTGGTTATTTGTGGGAGACTGATGGAAGATTGACTGACGAGAGAAGAAGGCATTTTCGTTTGTTTTTTCTTGCTTCTGGAGGAGCTCCTGGAAGCTTCTGGGCTCCTACTCAGGCAGGGAGGGCAGTTCTAGCAGCTGCAGCGGCCTGGAGCTCAGACCCCAGCAGAGGTAGTGATGGCAGTACGTGACTTCAGGCCGCTGGGCTCCTGCACTTCAGTGTGAGTGTGAGCTCCTGGTTGACTTCATTTGCTCCTTCTCTAATGTTCTTCCTTTCTTTATGGAGATCGGAATTTCTGACCTATATAATCACACTTCTTTCCTGAAAATTTCCTTTTAACATTTCTTCCAAGGCAGGTCTATTTGTGACACATTTTATTAATTTTTGTTTATCTGAGAAAATCTTTATTTCACTTTTAAAAGATCATTTCATCAAGTAGGGATACAGAATTCTGAATCAGTGGGGTATTTTTTAAACCCTCAAATATTTCACTCCATTCTTCTCTTGTTTGCATGGTTTCTGGAAAAAAGACTAAAGCAATTCTTGCCTTATTCTTCTGTATGTAAGGTGGGCTTTTTAAATCTCTGGCTTCTTTCAAGCTCTCCATTTTTTTGCAATTTGTCTATGATATGTATAGGTGTGGATTTTGAGGTATTTATCTTGCTTGGTATTCTCTAAATTTCCTGGCTCTGTGGTTTGGTATTTGTTATTAATTTTGGAATAGTCTTGGCTATTATTACGTCAAATATTTTCTCTGTTACTTTCTTTTTTCTTCCGGTATTCCATTAACACACATGTTACACCTTTTTGTAATTGTCCCACAGTTCTTGCATAGTCTGTTCTCTTTTTCATTCTTTTCTTCCTCTTTGCAAGCTTTGGAAGTTTTTACTGATGTATTTTCATTGAGGGAAAGTGTTCTATAGTCCTATCATTAGGTCTCAGTCTGAGTTCGTTATTGCCCTTTCCTCACGTCAAAGACTACAGGAGGCTAAGGATGGGAATTTCCCTTCCCCTGGACTGGTTATAATCTGGTAAAACCCCACAATTTTGCCCCGAAAGGCAGCCTTTACTGAGGAGAGCAGAATGCTCTAAAAATATTCAAAATGTTTACTTTCCCCCTCCCCTTACCAGAAGAATGAGGGGGATTTTCTGCCGGTCGTCACAGTGGGAAACTGGTAGGGCTCCTAGAGGTAAAATTCAAGAAACTGTGAGGGCCCCTCTAAAACCAGGCCTCCTAGAAATCTCTGGCTAGAACTCAGGGAGCCTCCGGTAATGTTAATTATGATGTAAAATGCTCCAGCTGTGGGCCTCTGTTCCGGGTGAGCTGTGACTCTAGGCATCCACCTGCCTGTCTGACCAGTTTCGGGGGCAGCAGTTCGCCCTGCGGCCTCAGTGCTCTGGTTATCTAAGAAGAGCCATTGAATTTTAGTGTGTTAGCTTCCTTTCTTGTTGTGAGGGTAGGAGTGATGCTTCCAAGCTCCTTACAGGTTGAACTAGCAACTGGGAGTTCAAATAGCAGCTTCTCAAAGTTTATTTTTAAAAATTTGAAAAAAAATATTAGAATCAACAATAATTCCACTACCTAGAGATAATTACTGTTAAACTGTGAATGTATGTTTTTTCTATTCCCATAATGTGTGTGTATGTATACACATGTATGAATGATATAAATGAATGATATAGGTAAAATAATTTTAATAGAATTATGCCATGCTGCTCTGACTGGTGTAGCTCAGTGGGCCTGTGAACCAAAGGGTCGCTGGTTTGATTCCCAGCCAGGGCACGTGCCTGGGTTGCAGGCCAAGTCTCCGGTAGGGGACGCACAAGAGGCAACCACACATTGATGTTTCTCTACTTCCCTTCCCCTTTCTCTAAAAATAAATAAAATATTATTAAAAAGAATTATGCCATGCCATCAATAGTTTCATAACCTTATTTACTCACAAACAAT
>PVKM010025850.1:0-19704 GCA_004027735.1 Carollia perspicillata | reverse complement strand
CTAACCCTACACCTACAAGAACTGGAGGAACAACAACAAACAAAGCCTAGAATGAGTAGAAGGAAGGAAATAATCAAGATCAGAGCAGAAATAGATGGCATAGAGACTAAAACAACAATCCAAAGGATCAATACATATAGGAGCTGGTTCTTTGAAAAGATAAACAAAATTGACAAGCCTTTAAACAGACTCATTGAGTAAAAAAGAGAGATGACCCAAATGGAAAATCAGAAATGAAAGAGGAGAGATTACAACTGATACCACTGAAATACAAAGGATTGTAAGAAATTAGTACAACTATATGCCAAGAAATTTGAAAACCTGGGTGAAATGAACAAATTTGTAGAAAAAAATATAATGTCCCAAAACTGAATGAAGAAGAAACAGAAAGCCTGAACAGACTGATAATAGCCAGTTATCAAAAAACTCCTGGCAACAAAAACCCTGGACCAGATGATTTCACAAAAGAATTTTACAGAACATTTAGGGAAGAGATACCTATTGTCATTCTCAGACTATTCCAAAAAGCTGAAGAAGATAGAAAACTCCTAAACTCTTTTTTATGAAGCCAGCATTATCCTAATGCCAAAATCAGATAAAGACACAACAAAGACAGAAAACTTCAGGCCAATATCGCTAATGAACATAAACATAAAATCTTCAACAAAATATTGGCAAACTGCATCCAGCAATACATTAAAGAGATCATACACCATGATCAAGTGGGATTCATCCCAGGGATGCAAAGATGGTATGATATTCGCAAATCAATAAATGTAAGATACCATATAAACAAAAGGAAAGACGAAAATATCATGATTGTATCAATAGATACTGAAAAAGCATTTGATAATATGCAGCACTCATTTATGATAAAAACAGTCAGCAAAGTGGGAGTAGAGGGAGCATACCTCAACATAATAAAGGCCATATACAAGAAACCTACAACAACATCACACTCAATAGACAAAAACTAAAAGCTTTCCAACCAAGATCAGGAACAAGACAAGGATGCCCACTTTTACCACTTCTATGTAACGTAATATTGCAACTCCTAGCCACAGCGATCAGACAAGAAAAGGAAATAAAAGGCATCCAAATCAGAAAGGAAGAAGTAAAACTCATTTTTTGCAGATGTTATGATAGTACACATGGAAAACCCTATGGACTCCACCAAAAAACTACTTGAACTAATAAGTTAATTTAATAAAACATCAGGACACAAAGTCAATATTTAGAAATTAAAGGCACTTTTATACACCAGCAACTAAATATCAGAATCAGAAATCAGTAAAAATCCCATTTGGTATAGCAACAAGAAAAATAAAGTACCTAGGAGTAAACCTTACCAAGGAGGTAAAAGACCTGTACTCAGAAAATTACAACACTGAAGAAAGAAGTTAAAGAAGACACAAATAAATGGAAGCACATACTGTGTTCATGGATTGGAAGAATTAACATAATCAAAATGTCCATATTACCCAAAGCAATTTATAGATTCAATGAAATTCCTATTAAAATACCATATGATCTCACCTATAAGTTGAACCTAATCAACAAAACAAACAAGCAAGCAAAATAGAACCAGAGACATTGAAATTAATAACAAACTGACAATAACCAAAGGGGAGGTGGGAGGGGAGAATGAGAAAAGAAAAGGGGAAGGGTTTTCAGGAACATCTATAAAGGACACATGGACAAAAACAAAGGTGGGTAGGATCAATGGTGGGAAGTGGGGATGCCTGGGGTGGGGAGCAGTGGTAAGAGAAAAATGGAGACAACTGTTCTTGAACAACAATTAAAAAGTTAAAAAATAAAATAAAACAACAATGATATATTTCACAGATACAAAACATTTCAAAAATTTATATGGAACCATAAATAACCCTGAATAGCCACAACAATTTTGAGAAAGAAGAACAAAATAGAAGGCATAACAGTACTTGATATCAAATTATATCACAAGGCCATTGTAATCAAGACAGCCTGATACTGGCATAAGAACAGACACATAGACCAAAAGAACAGATTAGAGAGCTCAGAAATAAACCCAAGTCTCTAAGATAAATTGAGTGATATTCCACAAAGTGGGCAGAAGCATAAAATGGAGTAAAAATAGCCTCTTCAACAAATGATGTTGGGAAAGCTGGACAGCTACATGCAAAAACAAAAAATGAAAATTGACCACCAACTTACACCACAGACAAAAATTAATTCCACATGGATAAAAGACTTAAACATAAGCTACAACATCATAAATGTCCTAGAGGAGAACATAGGCAGGAAAATCTCAGATTTTCCATGCAACAATATTTTCATTGATATGTCCCCTTAAGCAAGGGAAATAAAGAATAAATGGAACCTCATCAAAATAAAAAGCTTCTATACAGCTAAAAGAATATAGCAGTAAAATGAAAAAGGAACCAACTGTATGAGATAACATATTTGCAAATGATACCTCAGACAAGGGTTTGGTTTTCAAAATATATAAAGAACTTATATGACTCCACCCCAGGAAGATAAACAACCCAATTAAAAAATGGGAAAAGGACCTGAACAGAGACTTCTCTAAGGAGGACATACAAAGGGCCTAGAGTCATATGAAAAGATGTTCAGCATCACTAGCCATCAGAGAGATGCAAATTAAAACCACAACAAGGTACCACTTCACACCAGTCAGAATGGACATCATAAACAAAGCAACAAACAACAAGTGTTGGAGAGGTTGTGGAGAAAAGGGAACCCTAGTTCACTGTTGGTGGGATTGCAGACTGGTACAACTACTATGGAAAACAGTATGGAATTTTCTCAGAAAACTAAAAATAGAACTGACTTTTGACCTGGCAATTCTACTGCCAGGATATACCCAGATAATCTTGAAACACCAATTCAGAAGACTGTGTGCACCCCAATGTTCATAGCAGCACAATTTACAATAGCCAATTGTTGGAATCAACTTAAGTGCCCATCAGTAAATGAGTGGATCAACAAACCATGGTACATTTACACAATGGAATTCTACAAAGAAGAAAGATAGAAGGAGCCAGTACCCCTTAAAACAGCATGAATGGAACTACAGAGCATTATGCTAAGTGAAATAAACCAGGTGGTGAAAGCCAAATACCATATGATCTCACTTATAAGTGGAGCCTAATCAGCAAAACAAACAAGCAAGTAAAATGTAACAACAGACTGTTAAATAAACAATAAACTGACAGTAACCAGAGAGGATGAAGGAGGGGGATAATGGGGGAAAGACAGGGAAGGGTTGTCAAGGAACATGTAGAAAGGACCCATGGACAAAGGCAAAAGGAGTAGGTTCCAGGGTGGGAGGCAGAGAGGGGTGGGCAGGTATGTGGGGTAGGGGCAAAAATGAGACAACTTTACCTAAACAACAATTTTTAAAAATGAAAAAAAAAGAAATGTTGGAAATATGGGAGTTTTGTTGTTCTTGCAAATGTTCTTTTGTAATTAGCACTTTCTATCTTCCAGTTCAGGTAACATGATGATTACAAATAGTTGGGTGACCTTCAACAATTTTTGTTACAAAAGAAGTAATTATAGAAACACTGAGGCAAAAAGAGCTATGAAAATAAAGCAGTTGCATCCCCATCATGGTAGCTCCTTATTTTCTTTCATTCGAGATTATAAAACATCATGAAGTCAGGATCATGAGGTCAGAAGTGAAGTTAAAACTATAGTAAGTACCTTCTTTTGTAAATAAATAAATAAACTTTGTCTTCTTTGGGGTGGCAGTATAACCACCTGTTAACTATCAAAGCATAATATCTTTATGTAGAAATCACTGTTTTCTTTTTTTCTTCAGTCAATCTCACTCAGTCCTGATCCCTCATTCTTAGTTATCCTCAATGTCTCTGATGTCTCTGTAAGCATCACATGGAAATTAATACCCACATATGGTGCTTGGCAAGTGCCCTAAAGGTCCTTACTGGTTATGAATTTCACAAAAGTGATGACATAAGAGAACACATTATCTTCCTTACTTTCTATAGCAGGTAAATTTACAGGCACATACTTTTTGGCTGACGTGAACATAGTAAATATATAATATTGTAATTGTCTTCTTTCTTTTGAAACTACTATTCCCATATCTGGTGAAGCTGTTACTCGTGGATTACTCTCTTTTCTGTCACAAAGGAGAACCACACAACCCAGCAGGGCTTCTTTTTGTACACCACAGTTGGTCCATGTTAATTATGTTATGTTAAAAATTTTTACAGCTTAAACCTGATCATCAATTATTCTCATTTAGTACTAAAGGTATGGACTAGTGCAGTACAGGGTTGTATCGTGGCCAGGCAATGTCCTCTGGAACCCAGATTTTTATCATTCTGTTCCACCATCCTAACTAATGGCTTCCATTGCTCTTTGTCACCTCCAGGTGCAAGATGACAACTAGCACTTGAGTCATCACCTTGAAGGTCTAATGGAGAAAAAAGAGAAAGATAAAAGAAGCCCTATACCTCGAGAAAAGTTTCTTTAAACCTCCTTTTGAAAGTGTGACGTAACATCTCTGCTTCCATTTCATCGGGCAGGACTGAGTCCATTGGTGACATCTATCTACAAGGGCAGCTGGGAAACGTGATGCCATGTCTATACAGCAATCTGTCAACCTAAAGTTTAGGATTCTGATTCTAAGGAGGAAGCAAACATGGTTATAGGGATAAGCAACTTTTGAGTCTCTGTCTATAAATTAACATGACTAATTAATGCTAGTGGGATGATATCTGTGACTACTGAAAGAGATATTTGTTTCTTTTAGAATTTGAAAGTACTGTGACGTCAAGTTGCCTTAGATCATTTTTAAAAATACATAAAAAGCACCCATTTCAGAAAACACCAATCAAGGAACAACTGAGAAATGGACAAAAAGGATATGGGCCTCTTATGACTCTGTGTGAATACTTGAGTCCAAATTGTATTTGAAGTCAGTTCCAACCACTCCTTGGAATTCAGGCAGATAATTTACTTTATTACTAGTTAGTGTTGATTTTCTGTCATTTACAAATAAAAGTCCTAGTTAATGCAAACAGGATATTATTTTTATTGCTTAAAAATCGAATGAACTTCCAATATTAATGTTCTTATCTGTATGTGTTGATTTACATAATACCTGGGTTATTTCATTGGTTTATAATTGCCTGGGAAATATAAATCTCTCCACAAGAAAACCACAGTATTTCTCTGTTTAAAAATGATTTTGTAAACCAAGGCTTCCATGAAGATGGGAGATAGCATAAACACGATGTTTGAGCATGTTCTCTCCATGACATATGTTATCAAAACTTCTAGTGATATTGATTTTCTGGGAAGCTGCATATCACCTTGCATTGTAGAAGTGTTTGGCTGATTTAAAAGTTAATTTCATGTTGCATCTCATCCATCAGGGTAAGATTCCTCGATAGGCACTTACATGTACAGCCTACTGTTCTGGGGATGTGGGAAAGAGTATGTGGGTGCACCAGCAGTTGAAAATAACAATGGCAGCTGCAGCTTGTCTCAGTGGAATCTTGCTACTTCTATTTTGGTTTTGAATTTTCATTATTTTTTTAACTTTCACATTATTCTTCCAGATAGAGAACAGAAAAGCTTATAAAGTAAAACAAATTACTAGTGACATATTTCTTTTATCAAGAGGTGACTCTATAATAAGTTAGCTCTCTAGACATTCCAATAATGACATTTTAAAAAACTGCATGTCAGTGCAATGTAATTTTCAGTGGAAATTTTTTAAACTGGCATTATGCAGTTTTAGAAAGTGTCATATTAAATCATACAATGCCATCTTTGTGATTTTTGTTTCCTTTAAAAAAATTAAAGAAATTTGAATTATAGCTTGATATTTGTGAAGTGGGGGGGTAGTTATTATCTCATCTTTTGCCAATACACTCTGTACTTCATCTGCCAAACTCCTGTTAGTCCATTCACAGTTCTCTTCTAACAGCCTGTCATATTTTTAGTTTTTTTGAGAAATAATTGACATATATCACTGTACAAATGTAAAGTGTACATGTTGATGGTTTGATTTATATATATTGCAAAATAATTACCACAATAAGTTCAGCTAATATATGTTTTCTTATATTGATGCAATATAAAGAAAAAAAGGAAAATAACTTTTTTGTGAGGAGAACTCTTAGGAATTGACTCTTTTACCAACTTTTCTATATATCGCATAGCAGTGTTATCTGTAGCCACCGTGTTGTACATTACTAGTACTCATTTACATTATAGCTGAAAGTTTTTAACTTTTGACCACTTTCCTCTAATTGACCTTCCTCTCAACCCCTGCCTCTAATAACCCCAAGTTCTTTTTTTCTATGATTTTGAGAGATTTTGTTGCTTGTTTGTGGGGCTGGATTTTTGTTTTCCACCTATACAAGTGTAAGTGATATCATACAGTATATATCTAGGTCTGATCTATTTTACTTATTATACTTCCCTCAGGTCCATCCATGCTGTTGTAAACAGTATAATTACCTTTTTATTATTTTTAATGTTTGAAAAACACAGCAGGTTTTCAAGTAATATTTTAATCAATGTCATTTCATGGGAACATTTATGAGGTGCATAGAAACTTAAGCTTTGTTTATATAAATTAGCTCATAGTAAAATTGGTTTTGTTATATATATTTTTTGCTGTAGGTCCAATAACCTACTGATGATGTTATGTAAGAACTTAACTTTATTACATTGAGGATATACCACAACTTCTTTATGCATTCATTAATCAATGGACAGAAGTTATTTCCATGTCTTGGCTTTTGTGAAAAATGATGCTATAAGCATGGAGTGCAGACACCTATTTTAAAAATACGTTTATTGATTTTAGAGAGAGAGGAAGGCAGAGAGAGTGAGACGTCAACCATCACTCTCCCTTCTGCTCCCCAACTTCGGATAGAACTCACAACTTAGGTATGTGCCCTGACCGGGATTTGAACGCTCAATCCTCTGGTGTACAGGCCAATGCACCAAGCAACTGAGCCACACAAGCAAGATCAGAGTGCAGATATCTTTTTAAGTTAATGTTTTATTCCCTTTGCATATGTTCCCACACTTAAAATTGTACATTATATAGTAGTTCTATTTTTGGGGGGGTCCTGCAGACTCTATTTTATACAGGCTGTACCAACTTACATTTCCACCAATAGTGTTCTCTACTATTCACAACCACACCAGAATTTGTTATGGATTATGTTTTTAAGGATGGCCATTCACAGGCATGAGGTGATATCTTATTTTGATTTCATTTGTATTTCCCTAATGACTAGACATGTCAAGTCCAACCCATAGTCTGGACAGATTAGATGCTGCTCATGAACCACAAAGAACCCAAATCTTCATCATAAGAAGTGTAGGTGAGGCACCCTTCCACCTTCTGAATTTTTTCTAAACATTGATTTTATGTGTTATTTTAAAAGCAATAGAGGCAATTTAAAAATGTGTCTACCAAAATATTTTTGAACATACATTTGATTACATTTATCTAGTTGGTCTGATGCTAGGTCAGAGTCACTAGACAACTACTCAATATCACTTTAGAGTTTTGGATAGACAACATCAGACTCTGATTCAGTAGAAGGCAGTGAGGTATTGTGAAAAAAACCCTGATAATGAAAGTCAGAGTATGATTTGAATCCTAAATCTTGTTCCTGCTTGAAAGAGTCAGGGCCAGTTTCCAACCCACTAGACCACTCATGACTCAGTTATCCCAACTCACTTGGTAGCCTGTGACTTAATCAGAACCTTCTCCCACTGCACACAATAGACATCTGTCACCAGCCACAGTGTCAGGTGGTCAAACTGACCCTCCTATACCTGGGAACAGGCCGGACCTTCACCTTACCCATTTTCCTGGCTCACATCCTGAAACCCTGAGGCACCTGCCCAGAACAACAAGGGAGGAACCCCTCCCCTCCCCTCTCACAAACCCTGCACTTTTTCTTTTAAAAACCCAATTCCTGACTATCCCACCCCTGGGCTACAGTTTGTCCTGATTCAGCATGCCTGTAAATGCAGCATCAAACAAAGGCAGATCTTCTGGCTCCTCCTGTCTCTATCTCTCGTGTTTTTCTAACACTTCTCATGTACAACATAGGGTAACTATTTATCTCCAGCTTTTTGAAGGCTAAAAATTGATGTGCAATTCATGCAGCAGAACTGGACATTAGCTTAATAAAGAGTAAGTAGTGATAATTAAGTAATAGCATTAATTATTAATTTACATCATATTGATAGTAGATAAATAAATAGTAGATAAATATTTAGTAAGTACCAAGAAAAATTTCATTATGTTTTTCTGTGAAATAAATAAAATTTTCTGCACTGCATATTTCACTAAAATATGTTAATGTTTTCATAAGTCATTAAATATTTGCATAAATATTTTATGGCTACATAATATTTATCTTGTGGATATACCTTAGTTTAGCAAAACTGTTCTCTAGAGTTTGATATCCAAGGTATTGATATTTTTTCATTTTGAATAAGAATGATACTATTTGCCATAAAATGTTTTCTTCTACAGTTAAGTATGTCAATATCTATTTCAAAAGAGCTTTCTTTAATGATATCATCACATTTTTACATAGTCTTAGTGAAAGAGTCAGAGTATGAGAGAGAGAGAGAGAGAAAGCACTAGCTTTAGGACAGATTCTCATAAGCATCAGGATTTATATGTGGTTATACTGCTATGTTTGTCATTACATTATTAAACTATGTCTATTTGAAATCTTGGAGGAATAGGTTCCAAAACTTAAAAAAAGTTTGTCCATATTATTTTTATTTTTTTGCTGCTAGATATCTCTGTAGAAAAATAATTTTAACTATTATATATATTAAAATAAATTGAGTTTTGGTGTGCTCTTCTGTGGGAGGCAATAGGAGCAGAATCATATTTTTTGAAGAACATTATCTGGTTTGTGTCAACTTCTCTAAATCATTTATCTACTCAATATGATTTGGAAATATGTACTAAATTTAGTTAAAAATGTTGAAGTCAAAGATTGACTTCAATAAATTGAATAGCAAACCATTCAAATACTTATCATTTTTTTCTTCTTTGGCAGTTCTGTTTTGTGGATTTAGATGGATCTAAAATTTTGTATCTTAATATTTTGAAGAGGTAAGGTACTCTATATATTTGTGTGTGTATATGTGTGTGCCCACACACACACTCATAGATATGTAGTAAAATATATTTATATAGATATATATGTTTACACACATTTTTATATGTACAAACACACATAATTTCATCACATTCAATATGACCTTATTTTTTGAGGATTATGATATTGTCAATTTTTTTCTAAAATAATTTATTTTGTGTATAAAGTCAACTGCACTAAAACCAAAATATTTTTAACTTTCTAGTATTACTAGTATTTTTTAGTATTACCAGTATCAAATGTATATGTTTTTCTTACACCTGTTTTACCCTGAATCATTTTAAATTTTATTCAAAAATATATAAAGCATTGTATATTTTTGTTGTCCATCATAGATAAGAATATTTAATATGCATCTAGAATGCAGTTTTCTTTTACTTTCTTCTCCACATCCCAAATGACTTAGAGAATTCATAGTTTATATTATCAGCAATGCTTAGGAGAAATACTGTTTCCTCTCTGGAGGACAGGGTGTATGAAGAAAAAGCATGTTTTAGTGATACCATTGTCTGGTGGCCGGTCTCACTTTCTGCTAACCCAAGGTCTCTATTGTCAACTCATTTTTTATTTTCAAATACAAAATCATTTCAACAGAGAAGGTTATAGAAAGTTTGGATAATAGCATAGGCTCTAATTTTAAGGATCCAAATGACAGCATGTAAAGAAATTGGAAGTGGTTAATAAGAAGTGGAAACAGTTATGTTGGATGGTGGTGACTGATGCTCGGTGAGTCTTAGACTATAATCTAATTGTATGTATACATGATAGGATGGCTTTGTATCACTTACACACTTAGACAGTCTTCAAGATTCCCTTTTAATATTTTTATTTAAAATAAATTTAATTCATATTGATATCTGATATTAGCTGAATACAAAGGTTTGGTTGAAAATTAATGGTGGGAGCCAAAGTGGACAACATGTTGAGCTGTTCAGCATCTCTTCAATACAGAAATACCCTAGATTCTTGAAACCCTAAGTGATGAAATTTTGTCCTGGTATATGGATTTGAAGCATATACTGTCTAGAATTCTTAGTACCTTCCTTATCTGTCCACACTGAGCCAATGACTTCTGCATAAAGCATATGTGACTCTCCTTAGGCCCAGTCTGGATGTACTTTTTCAGACATAAATGCCCCTCCCATCCCAGGAGCAACCCTAAAACATTGACTGAGAGGAGCTGATGAATAAATATCTCAGCTCTGCTCTTGGTTCCACACTGTCCCACAGAGTTTTCTGGTAGAATGGATCCCTTTCCCGCAGTTATCTGTACAATAGGATATCTTCTATTATTTTCCTTTTGTAGTTAATTTCTCCACCACTCACCTAGTGGTTTCTAGATTCACCTCTTCAGTGAACTATTTGTATTCATATCCTTGTGAGTGCTGGTCCTAATTCTGGGAAAACTCAAGTTAAGAAAGGACTAACACAATCATTTATTCTACAAATATAAGGTCTATCATGTGCTAGGTACTCTCCTGAGCTTATAAGATTTACACCAATGAACAAAATAGACATAAATCTCTACCCTCATTGAGTTTATATGCAAATAGCCAGGTGGGGATTTGAAAGACTAGCAAAAACAAAATATAATAAAAATGTATTGGAAGGTAAGTAGTGCTACGGTGAGAAATAAAGAAGAAGATAGGGAATGTGTGCACAAGGGAAACTTTAAAGTATAATCTGAAAATGCTATATTAAGAGAGTGGCCTTGAAGATTGAAAAAGAAAAGATTGGGTCATGCCATTATCTGAGAGAAAGGACATTCCAGGGACAAACATGACTTAGGAAAGAAATAAGCAGACCTGATATTGAGGGTGGCCAAAGGAGAGGAAGCTCGAGTGGTGACAGATGACAAAGACTACTCATTGTTGAGGAGAGACACTCACAACAGGGAAGATTTTTTACAGAACTTGTCTTGCTATTTCTCTTCCTCAGAGGACCACATAAACATTTGGCCTCTTTTTTTCCTGACCAATGGATTTCAGGTACCTACTTAGGATTATGCCAAAATAAAGATGGATATTTGAACAATTACTAAATTGACTGCAGTAACGGAAATTCAGGACTTGCAATTGCCATGGTGGATTCTTTGGCCTGTATATTCTGGATAGAGGCCTTGTTCTCAGCTTAGGTGTTTATGCTTACAAAGCTAGAAGGATGGCATACACTGATAAAATACATAATAGGTCGCTGCAAACCCAATTAATTCATCTTTGAAAAAATATTGAATGTATTATAGAAAATGAAATTATGTTAAGTGAAATAAGCTAGTCAGAGACAAATACAATATGATATCACTCACATTCAGTGTCTAATGAAGAAAATAAACTGATGAACACAATAGAAATGGAGGGATGGATACATGGAACAGACCAACAGCTGTCAGGCAGGAGGGGAATTGAGGGGGTTGGATGAGGGAAAGTTAAGGGGTTAACTAAAAGACATATACACAAAACCCATAGACACAGACATCTGTGTGGTGTTAGAGAGAAAGGGGAGTAAGGGTAGGTGAAGGTGGGCTATGTGGGGAGACGGGGGGATGAGGATGGAAAGAGACTTTGTTTGGGGCAATGGGCACATGATGCAGCATGCAGAATATGTTTTATTGAGATGTACACATGAAACCTATATGGTTTTGTGAACCAATGTCACCCCAATAAATTTAACAAAAATCATAAAATAAAAAAGAAATGTGTCTAATGAATAGATATGACTAGAGATCAATAATTTGATTTATAGTCTAGATTTATTGACTAGAATTAACAAATAGATCTACCATTTCAACTGAAATTTTATTTTTTATAACATTGGCATTTTTTAATTTTATTATACTTGATATAGTAACTTTAAGTTCTCTGAATAGATTCATAAGTAAATATTTTTATGAGTAGTATTAGAATTGGTATTAATATTTTTATATTCCAGGCTGAATTTTATATATTAGCTTAAAACAATAACAACAGCTAATATTTATTTATTTTTCTATGTGCTACATCTAAGGCAAAGCCTCATTCATGGAACCCTCCTAGAAGCTCTGTAACAAAAGTACATTGAAGGCCCTGGCCAACAGGCTTCGTTGACTGGAGCATCATTCTAATATGCCGAGGTTGTGGGTTAGATCCCCCAGTCAAGAGCACCTACAAGAATCAGCCAATGAATTCATGAATAGGTAGAACAACAAAAAAAATGTTTCTCCCTCTCTCTCTTCCTATAAGATTAAAAAAATTATATAGAACAACTGAGAATACTAAAGCTCAGGTTACAGCAAATTAATTTTTCCCGAAGTCCACAAGTCTGAAACTGTGGAAGGGACTTGAATTAATACCACTGACTCCAATATCTATACTATAAACTATTCTGAAACTGTAACAAATAATTCCCCTAAACAAACTTTATTGTTTCTTTCTTTTGTCATTCTATACTAAGATCTAATTTCTGTGGCCTCTAAGAGGTGAATAAAATTGTATATGTGTCAAAAGTTGTGCCAAATTTAAGTTAAAAAAACCCTAGCTGCCTTTACCATAAAACCCTGAGCTGCAACAGGTCTCCATCAGAGGGAAAGAAATGATACTCATGTGGAGAGTGTAATTTACACTTGGTGATAAATAGGAATAATACTGCAAAGATTTCAGTGACAAGATTTGTTATTTCTAAACTATGTTTTTTTCTCCAAAATTTTGCATACATTACATTTCAAGGAAAACAAATATAGTTCATACATATAATCTCTCTCTCAACACAGAACATGCCCCTTACTTGACTTATAGTTCAACTAAGTGCTACATTAGCAATAAATGATCACATTAGACTTTATCTTATCATTTCTTTATTGGCTGCCTAGTCAGCAAAGTATTGATTTTTTTCTTTCGCGTTTTTTTTTTTTTTTAAGATTCTGCTTATAGTAGAATAAGCAGAACATGATAGCTTGCTTGGCTGTGCTCCCAAATGTCTTTACAAACTTTAATAGTGTACTTCCCTGTTAGATGTCTTTATTCACCTTTTAATAGATTTGCTCGCCTCCTCTAATAACAGTGCATCTGCTGCAGGATCATACTTATCAGAGAGACAACAGACTATAAAACAAATGCAAAAAACAAACAAGCAAACAATGCTTGAGCTAAATGTAATAGGAGACCTTCATATAAAGGTGCCAATACAATTCACATCTTAATACAGCCATTAAAACATGCAAAAAATTAAGTATTTCAATGGGTAATATAAGTAAATCTTCATTAATTTGTCCATTCAAATCTTTCTTCAACTTGTCAATGTGTTACAACAAACAATGAACAAACAGAATTTTCCCTCATATTGTTGTCTGTTGGGATTAAGAAAGAAAAATGACACCTTAAGATATAAAAAAATAAGATATATATCTGTGATACATAGCATATATCCTAAATTAATGTTCAGAGTTGAAGTTGCATGCAAGTGTTGTTACTGGACCAGCTTGCCCCCTCTGACTGGGAGGAGCTACAAAGCAGAAGGGGAGGCCAAAGGAACCTACTGAACAGGTGCCAGGTTTACCTGACTTCACTCATTCATATACCACCTTCACAGATATGCCATTTTTCACTATGACCTCTGCTGATGTTTACTTAATACTTTTATACAAATTGCTTAACTGTTAATAATTTAGCTTCATCACGAGCTACAAGCTTTTGATATAGTGATCTGATATGTTGTTTTACATACTTTAAGTACAGATTTAAAATACACATTAATTCTGTGCACTATATAAAATCATCTCTGTTTACATGTTGAATGATTGCTATACATCAAGAGTCATTACTTTAGGATAGTTTTTTTTACAATATTTAAGAGTAAACCACATTCAAACACACACTCATACATGAATTAGAGACATCCTACTCAGAGTATTTGTGGTTTAATTATTTTATACTTAATACTTAAGGCACAACTGTGGATTCACTGGATCTGTGTAATAATATTAAGTGTTCCAGGTCCACAACCTAAAGCTTTTCTTCCAGGCATTGCCATGTTTCTCTGTCTTTAAAAATAAATGTGCATATTTCTCAAAGTTTACAAAGAATATGCTAAACATAAGACTTACAACTTAGTCTACATTGCCTTAAGACAAAGTATGAGAGAGAAAAAAAGTGCTCAGGAGAGGTAAAAAACCAAATGCTATGGAGGACAATGAGTAAGACAAAATAAATCATACTTACTATGACATACAAATATAACATTGTGGACATTCTGTATCTTAAAGCCAAAATTTAATTATGTCCTTTTTTAAAAGATTTTATTTATTTATCTTTAGAGGATAAGGGAAGGAGAGAGGGAGAGAAATATCAGTGTATGGTTGCCTCTGGTGGGTCCCCTTCTGGGAACTGGTCTGCAATCCAGGCATGTGCCCTGACTGGGAATCGAACCGCAATCCTTTGGTTCTATCCAATCCACTGAGCTACACCAGCCAGGGCTAACTATGTCTTTGAATAGATGATACATGAATTGATTTTTCAATAATAGTTTCAAAATTAATTGTAAGCTGCTGAAATACTAGACCCAAAGAATAACATTTGATGGCAAACTCAAGTGACTAGTATGCCAATGTACCTAATTTTAATATTATAACTGAAATGTGGGATGATGTACTTATGAGGCAAGCACTATCAGTAATCTGGAGGGAGGGTTTGACAGGAGATAAACTTTAATGGACGCAAAGGAAAATAAGATGTATAATGTACAGGAAATTAAAGATAAAAGCACTTCTCCACCAGACAGAAGGGTTTTGTTTGTCTGGTATCTGAGAAAAAAATTATGCTGAGTTTCTTGTAAAATAATGTCAATGTCATTCATATACAGATGCAATCATAAGTTTTATGTAAACTGATATTATATTTTGTATAATGTCTCCCAAACAAATGAATGACAAATTACTAAAGCAAAGGTCAAGAAAGACCTAGATTAATTTCTCAAATTGGTTTGTTGATCATGGCTGGATATTACACAGATCAAGTTTCTTATTTTTAGAAAGTATATGGAGTGTAATAATTATTCTTTATTGCACATTAAGTGTTGACTCATGTAATGTAAGCATTCAACTGAAAAATGGGTAGAAAAATAGTCATCAAAATTGTCATCAAAACAGGAGAGGTGGCAGAGTTACATAATTATATAATCACTGTAATTCTTTGCTTTTTTCCATCTCTCCTACTCTTGATATTAGACTAACAAATTTATTTTGGTAAAGACCAAAATAAATAAATAAATAAATAAATAAATAAATATATATATTTATATATATATGAATTTCAAGTGAGGGTAAAATATATTTTAAATTCATCACTTAGGTAACATGTTTGAAGAAAACAAAATACCAGGAATTCACACTACACTTACTATGTTAGGTATTGAAATTGGGGTTGGGGGAAAAATGAGAAAGAAATAAGGTACAAAGGGAAGCTAAGAGAAAAGCATGCAAACAGTGAGATGGAAGAAATAGTTAGGAAAGACAAAAATGGAAAGATAAAGTGATACTAAATTTCCTGGATGAAATAAAAAGATCTTATTCTGTTCAAACTGATGAATGCTCAAAAGTTTGATGAAAACATTGAGTTTCGTACATACATAAATTAACAAAATTTATTCATCATTATATAAATCTATATTGTTGTGTAGTAAAATCTGTTGGGGTGAAAGCAGGTACACAGAAACACAGGTTTCCTCCTTTTCCAATGTTGATGAATAGGAAATATCAAATCGACTAGTATGAGCTAAATTTTGTTTTACAAAGAGATTTGTACAAACTTTCATTCTAGTATACTGATGAAAACTTTTTTGATATAATAAAGTGATAATTTTCTTCAAGATTTATGTAGCTATATGAAAAAATGATTATTGGATTATGTTAATAGAAACTATTAATTTGAAACTGTTTCAGTTAACAGTAAACTGATTTTTTTCTGAATTACATGAGCATTCTTTTTATTAGATAATTTCTCTTTTTTTAAGTGTTGAAAGTAACTTGGATGGAAAGAATCAGCAAGAATATTGAAACAATTTATATGACTAATTTTGAAAGCAAATATACTGCGTTGCTATTATTATATGAATTATAATCACATTCTTCCTATTTACAGTTGATGGAATTACTATCTGGGAGGGAATTAAAAAGAAAGGTCTTATCTAGGCCTCTAAACATAAGGTGTGGAAACAGCCTCAAAAACCTTATGTGAATTCTACAAGTCACAGAGCTAGTTGTCAGGAACTAGCACTGTGAGTACTAGCTGGATTGAGTACAGCTGGAATGAGAATGGGGAGATCCAGTTTTTCTTGTGGCTGGACTGACCTGTTTTTAAATCCATTCTTACCAATTAATTAGCTTGGGCATTGACTTTACCTTTCTGACTCTGTTTCCTCATCTATTAAATGAAAATAATAGCAATAGCCATAATAACAGTATTAACATCACTTAAGTTATAGTTTTCCCTGAGGATTATTAAAAAGTAATCAAAACATAGTAGGGCCTCAGTTAAACCTATTTATTTCATCCTCTCTTCCTTTTACCCAAGTTTCTGCTTTTCTATCATTTTTGATCATGATCAGGAACATATCCCACAACTTAATTAAAGGCTATTGTGTTTTCAATTCAAATGATGAATAAACAAGCATGAGGGTAGCTAAATTGCTTCAGGGCACAATGAGAATAAATTTAGAAAAAGTTCTCAGGTATCAGAATTCCACAAATCTCTGGCTCAAGATTTTGGCTATCCTTCATTATTTTTATCAATGAAACCCTTATCCTCCATTAACCCACATTTTTAGCTAAAACCTTCTTTTAAGCTGGTCCTTCCACCAAGCATCAAAAAGTCTGGTGAAAAAATTAAAGGAGAATAGACCCCAGAAGAGGTAAACACATCATTAGTTCCTCCACACGGGTGGGTTCTATCTTCTCCAGGAATTTTCTTTACTGGAAATCCTTTACGAAATTCAACAACAACAAAAAGTTAACTCTGAAATAAAGTTCTGCAATGGTTTCTTCACTTTACAAGTCTAATTGCTTTGGTTATAGCCAAATTCTGAATCAGTTTACAATGTTCTAGACTTAAAATGGCTTTATATAGAACCCTTTCTTTGGATACTCTCAAATGGGTTTCGCTCATTAAAAAGAAATGAAAATAGGAACACATATGTAACTGGCAAAGATAGAGTATGTTGTAAAAAAATATGTAACTACATGCAGGTAAATATAATCAAATATAATCCAAATATATTAGATGTAAACAGTATTCCTCTCCCTATTTCTAAGTTAGCATGAATGATGGATTGACTCAGTATTTAAAAAAATTTTTTTTGAGAGAGGACAATTTAATTATAGATAAAATTTAGTGTAAAATATAATCTAAATCATTTAAAATATAATTTTAATTAATCCTCTTAATTACTTTATAATAGAAAGTGTTCATTTTGCATTTAAGAAAGTTAAGCTTATGGAGACTCATACATTTAAGATTACATGGCCAATAAATCATGAGGCCAAATTCTTTGCTGTTTTTTACATTCTATCATACTCATAGTGTGATATCTACATATTTATTCATGTAAATAAGTGTTATTAAGTAAATCATTTTCCAAAAGCATTTACAAAGCACACTTATGATGTAGAACAATGCCAGAATACTCAGTCTTGAAAATGTGTTATATCTTAGAAAACTTTTAACAAATATTGGGAAATGTGAAAATTTCAAATATACCATATAAACTGATAAATACTGTCTAAACTTTAAAAGAAGCCCTAAAGGTAGTCCTGAATGAAGGTATAATGGCAGATAGGATGTATCATTTTAGCTGTGAAGAAAGATAAATATAATAATACACTTACACCCACCAAAACTAACACACAATTCCATCATATTGGACCTCAAATATTGAATTGACATTACCAAGATAATATTTGGAGACCTGAGAAAAAAATTAAAGCCATATTAATTCTTTATCTTCAGTCTTAAATTTCTTATATACTCCAGATGTATTAACATTGTTTTCCTTTCTCTGCCAATATTTAAGAATGTTTGCTTCAGAAAAAATCCCTTTAGAGACTCGTCTGAACTAAGGTTTTCAATAAGAAATCTATCACTGTAAACTTCTGTTTTCCCTGCTAAAATGCAACACTCATCTAGGAAGGCATCAAATGGAACAGGTATACATTTTCCTGACTAACATGTGACTAGAGAGCCAAACGTACACAATTTTATTCTAAACTGAAAGCATCTAAACAAAAAGGCACTCGCCATTTTAAAAAAAATTGCATATACCATTAAAAATATTTGTGAAGGAGAAAGACATTCCTTAAAACTGTTTGCATTCACTTGGCAGACATTCACATAGCAGGGACCATGCTAGTTATGCTGTCATTTGCAGAACTATTTGCTCCACATTAAAGCAAAACATCGTCTCCACTTCAGCAGGAAGTCTTGCTGCATAATTCCATTGGTCCTTTTCAGAAAGTTTGCAATGTTGCTGTCTTTCGATACAAAGAGAACCCTGTGTCCAATGGGATTTAACGTCTAGTGATTTTTTTAATACCTTAAAAAGATAGCTCATATTTTGAAGTACTCCCCAATATTCATCTTTCTTTATTATTAACTGCAGAAATCCCATTTACTTCATTATGGAACACTTGGAATATTTTGCTTTTATCCCTAAAGATAATTAAACCACATGGATCTAGTTTCAGCTTTTTCTTTTATTTCCATAATTAAAACTCTGGCCCACAGACTTATAATTATGTAAGAACAAAAAAAAAAAAAAAGGAAAATGATATTATCCTTACTGCTTATACCCGATCAATTTAAATTACCTAAATGATCCACTTAAATTACCTGAATAATCAATATTTTCAGCAAGTCAACTGCACGCAGCAATGACATATCTAATAAACGTGTGCCCTGAGTGAGGCAATGCCTCAATGGAGAAGGGATGTGACAGACCCAGGTAGGCCTAGGAGGATTAGAAAATCACCAGGCAAGAAAACTACCGAGGAAAACTGTAGCCGGGGAAAATGCCTGCCTGGGAAACTGCCTGCCAACCCTACCCAGGACAAACGGATGCCCGACTAAGACTAAGACTCTGGTGTCAGCCTATCTGGCATAACAAGATGCAGCTTTAACTTGAGCCTGACAAGATGTATCAAGAACAATAGTCAGCAGAAATAGCATCCAGCAACCAGCTCTAGCCAATCAGACTCTGACACCCCAACCACTTACCCTTTGCAGGGTTTTGCTCTTAAAAACCCTGCCCTAAGAACAACTGAGTGAGTTTTAACCTCCCTTGGTTGGCTTCCCAACCTCCCTTGGTTGGACTCACTTTCCCTCCTATTCACTGCTAATAAACCCTGCTCCTTAGCTCACTGTGGTCTGTCTGGTTTCTCGAGCAACTCGGGCCTAACACGATGGATTCTGACAAAGAAAAGGAGGGTGCTTTCATTTTATACTCACCACAGCGTCTCTGCCTTCTTTCTTTCTTTCTTTCTTTCTTTTTAAGT
>PVKM010025849.1:0-19705 GCA_004027735.1 Carollia perspicillata | reverse complement strand
CCCAAACTCCCCTGCATCTCTCAAACAGAGGGAGGAGAGACGGAGGTGAGCTGCATTCTTGTCCAAGAATAGTAATGATTCATTCCAGGGTGGGATCCAAAAAAGAATTGCCTGGACGTCTGTTTTGAGTCGGCCAGCCTGCTGCCGTCCAGCCAGCACTCAGAGATGTAAATACGTCCTCCAAGTGGGCCAAATCGTTTCCTTTTGACTGCGGGCCAGCCATTTATTGGCGATGGCTCTTCCCTGGAGACTGATGGAAGCAACAATTATAAAAGAGACCGTCCGCCCTGAGCATGGGGCCACACAAGGCTTTCTCCCCTGCCTCCCCCTTCCCCACAGCTGCAGGGGAAGATTGGCTGAGCAGGGCTTGTTTGCAAATATGACTCATTTCTTTGATTCTAATAAAGTCTAATGATACGTGCTGAGCTCCCAGAGGGCTCTGGAGGAACTGGGGAGGAAAGAGGGCACTGGCCAGACTTGGCCCCGCCTGTCTTCCTCCAGGGCTAGGGGTGAGGCAGGACCCTCAGGACAGAGGGGACCCCAGAGCAGGGATGAGCAGGACAAAGGTGACTGGGGGAAGAGGCTCTGCTTCCCCCTTACGCACTGACTCAGAGTTAAATGATAAAGCCAGCGTGTGACGATTGCCTTTGGAGGCCAGGTGGCTTTCCCAGGGATCTGGCAGAGGGCCCCTCACTGGCCCCTGCTGAGTGTGGCACTTTAGCATTGCAGAGGGGGTGGGCACAGGGGATCCAGGCCAAGAGAAGACCCCGAGCAGAACCTCAGAGTGGACACACACACACACAGACACATGGCACAACGTTACCTGCGGCCGTGAACTTAGCCTGGACTCACGGTTCGTGGAAACACAGACACTGAAGGTGGCATCCGGTGGCTGAGGACAGAGCTGGGAACTCGGCTAGAAAGCACCCTCTGACAAGTCACGTCACCTCTCAGGTCCTCCGTGTCCTATCTCCTAAGCCCCACCTGGAGGCCCTGTCTTCTTGAACACTCCAGCAGGCTGTGGGGTGCTGGCACCTTGCTATCACTGAGGTTTGGACAGGTGAGGTGGCTGCCCCGAGGACGTGCAGCTGGGACATGGGGGAGCCAGGCACAGTCTCCCGTGCTGCGGGACGGAGCACCACCCCCTGCTCTCCACTGTCTCCTTTCGTACAACTGGAGAGGTGCGGGGAGGACCAGCGAGGTCCTCCTCTGTCCAGGGACAGGAGGAAGTATCGGGTCCCACGGCGCCTCACTGCTTGATTCCCAGGGAGCTCCTGAGAACCCAGCCGGCACCGTCTGCCCGTCGAAAAGACAGCTCAGGGGCCCACACATCTGGTGCGGGTAACAGAAGGGAAACAACGGCTATGATGGGGCTTCACCTCGAGGGGCAAGAATGCCAGCCTTTGGCAGCCCCACACTGCTCTGCAGCCCAACATAGGAACCAGCCAGAGACTCTTCAGTATCAACCCAGGAAGCCTTTCTCCATGGAACCCCAGAGCCGGTCACTGTGGAGCTGGTGGCTATTTTCAGGGGAAGTCCTATAAGCTGAATCTCACCCCAAAGGGATCCCAGACCCACTGATGGCTAAGCCCCCTGAGGCCCAGAATAGAGTCAGTGCTTAATTACACGTCCCAGTTTTTCTCCCACCAGTGTTCCTTAAGCAATGTCCAGTAAACACAGATTCACTCATGTCGTTCCCCTTCTTGTATGCCTTCTGTGGGACCCCCTTCCAAAAATAAAAAGCACAGTTCAAACTCAGCCTAACATTCAAGGCCTCAGTCCTTCTCCCTGGCCCCAGGTGTCCGATGCCCTGACCAAACCAGTGACTTGCTGTTCCCAAAACAATCACGTGCTTTCAGGATGCGTGGGATGTTCCTTCTGCCCAGAATGCCCTTTCTCTCACCTTTTCAGCCTGCTGAGCTCCTACTTATCCCTCAAAGCCCAGCTTGCATGGATGGCCATTTTCGGAAGGGAAAATGAGGCCAGAACTGGGCGGTGACTTGTTGCTCCAGGCTATACCACCAAGTGGATGCAGATATGTAATTAATACGAAGAATTAGCCCTGGCTGGTGTGGCTTATTGGACTGAGTGATGGCTTGCGAACCAAAGGGTTGCTGGTTCGATTCCCAGTCAGGGCACGTGCCTGGGCTGTGGGCCAGGTCCCCAGGAGGGGACATGAGAGAGGTAACCACACACTAATGTTTCACTGCCTCTCTTTCTCCCTCCTCTCCTCTCTCTAAATATAAATAAATAAAAAAAAATTTAAAGAAGACTCAGCAGTCAGTGAGCACTTAACTGGGCGGAAACACTTAAAATCCTCTCAGGCTGGGTGAGATCAGAGTATGGGAAAAGTCACGAGAGGATTCTGAGCGGAGAAACGACATGTTTGGATTCACAGTCGACTGCAGACACGCAAGGGCAAGGCCGGCAGAGGGAGGGCCAGTGCTGGGTCTGCAGAGCGAGGAGGAGGGTCCCGAGGTGGAAGGCGGAGGGCTGCATTGTAAGAGGGGATGGTGGTCAGACTCTGAATATACTTTAAAGGGAGAGCCAAGAGGACCTGTGAACTGGAGTTTTCTCCACTACGAGGACGCCAAATAAATAACAATGGGCCCTATTTATCACTTATCACACAGGTTCCCAGGCTAGCCATCCCTGGGAGGGCAGTGCTGTGATCTCTCCAGGTACAGGCGAGGACACCAAGGTCCAGGGAGGTGAGGCACCTGGCCAGGCTAGAAGTGGCACAGCCAGGGTTTGAGCCCAGGCAGCTCATCCACGCCCGAGGCCCTGAGGCCCCGGCAGGCGCCCAAGTGGCGGGTTAAGTGCCAGTGTCCTGAGTGGACAGGCCCTGGGAGATCAGGCTGTGCCACGAACAGCAGAGAGTGGACAGGGCTGTGGTCTCAGGCCCGCTGAAGTGGGAAGAATAAAGTGCCGCATTTCTTTGTCTAGAAACTCAGCTCTTCAAAGGGTGGGCAGCTGAGGGGGTGACGAATGTGCTTGCAATGCCCCCTCTGTCTACAAAGGGAAACGTGCACGTCAAAAGCCCCAAGGACCTGGGGGCACACACTGAAAGACCCGCATGTCATGACAGGGACACAGGGACACTCGTCTTCTGAGTGAGGACTGACCGACTTGCCTGTTATTTCCCAGCTCTGGCCTCAAAGCACGCCTGGGGCCGAGCAGCAGGCAGTCTCCGCCTCTGCTGTGGGCCTGTTCCTAGGCCAGGTTCTGAGAGGGGAGGAGACACCTTGGAAACAGCAAAGCCACACACAGGAGAGAGGGAGTATCACCGCGTGATGAGTAGGGTCCACCTTAGCACCCCCGCCTCCAGGCTCTCAAGATTCATGCAAGGCCTTGTCGCAGTTATTTCCAGTTGCAGGGGCTGCACCCATGAAGAGCAACAAAAGTGCTGCACTAAATATATCTTTAACTTGCCTCCAAGGGCTGCGTTAGAAGAGCTTCCCCATATATCAGCTAAGAGGTACCTGGACTTCAAGCCCCTCCATATTCTGCCTTTCTGATGTTTGTCCTATGTGTATACTCCTATTGACAACAGTGTGGTAAACTGTAAAAGTGCCCATAATTCTCCACTCCTCTCATAAAGAGACAGAACCTATTTTTCCACCACTTGAATCTGGGTTAGTCTTGTGGCTTACTTTGGCTAATAGGACATTTTAAAAAAATGATACAAGCAGAGGCTTAAAAATGGCTCTTGATGGGGACTCTCTTATTTGTTGCTTTGGAATGTTGAGCTGCTTCTGAATAAGCTTAGATGGCTGCTGGGTAATGAGACCATATGAACCCTGGCACCCTAGCCAATAACCCCCCCAAACCCCAGAACAGCTACCCTCATGAGGGACCTTCCCATGAGGGAACCCGGCAAAGACTAGAACAACTACCCAGGCAAGCTCAGCCCAAACTGCCAATCAGCAAAACCTTGAGCCCAATAAGTGATTGTTGTTTAAAGCCACAGAATTGGGAATGGTTGTTCCATAGCAAAAGCTAACTGACACATAATTTTCACTCTATCTGTTTACCTTTTCGCTTGAATAACTACTTCAGCTTCACATATGCATTTTTCTCTGTGCCATAACAGGTTCGATGTGCTACCTATATTTCTAAACTACATTAAGAAAACTATACCATTTTCAGACAATACAAGTACATAGACCTGCATCTGGGAAAGAGTCCTCATAAGGATCCCATGGGTGTTGGAACGATTCGTTCCCCTCATTTCACAGTTAGAGACACTGAGGCTCGGAAAGGGGCAGATACTCGCTGCACATCCAACTGTCAGTAAAATGCCAGAAGTGGGACTCAATTCCAGGCCTGAGGCCAGAGGCACGGATTTATCTCAAATCTGCACCCACCTTCTCCGCGATCCCACACTGCTGGGGAGAAGACCAAGGAGCGGGCTGTCCTCCCCGCCCCCACCCAGGCCCGCCCTCCTTCCTGAGGGAGCCCAGCCTTACTCCCAGAACTCGGTGACAGGGGAGGTGAAGTTGCTGGTGTTGAGAGTGCTCCACAGGCTCTTGTTCTTGCGCAGAGTGTCCTCCATGCAGTGGGGCGTGTTCCAGGTGTGGTTGCAGTGCGCCCAGGGCAGCTCTGTCTGGAAGGACTGGAACAGGTAGTAGGTGGCCCAGGCCAGGATGATGATGTAGTACACGTTCAGGAGGGACACGATCACAATGGAGGCATAGCCGATGCCTGCGGGTACGGACGAGCAAGACAAGCATCAGGAGGACGGCAGGGCCCGCTGTGTCCACATGCTCCAATGGAAGGCCGGAGCACCCCCGGGGGACCTCCAACAGTGACCAGCAAATATCTGTAAGGTGAATGGGCGACTAGATGGATGGATGGATGGGTGGGTGAACCAATAGATGGTTAGATTAATGGGATACTTGGCTGAATAGAAGATCCTGCAAGGAGGTGGGAGAGGTCGATGAATGGGTGGTTAGATGGATGAATGGTGAGAAAACCGGTGAGAGAGGCAGACAGAGAGCTGAATGGGTTTGTGTTGGACTGATGGATGGGCATGTGATTTGTTGGATGGATGGATGGATGGTGATTGGCTGGAAGGTTAGGGAGATGAATAGATGGAGGAATGAGTAGTTGGGTAAGACGGATGGATGACGAATACATGAACAGACAAATGGATGGATAATCTAATTAAATGGACTAGTTTAAAGAAGAAAGATCTGATGGACAATAGATGGACAGGTTTATATGGGTGACTAAACAGATACACATCCTCCCACTCTTGCCAATTATAATCATAACAGTATTATCTTAGGAATGCGTGCTAGGTACTAGTCATAGGACTGAATGTTATAATAATAAAGGTACCATTCATGTGGAGCTTACAATGAAGACAAAGCACTTTTACATGACTACGTCATTTTGTCTGCATACTGAAGTAAGCATACTGTTTCCATTTTTTAGAGGAAGAAATTGAGGCGCAAAGAGATTAAGAGACTTTCCAAAGTTACAGGAGTTAGCAAGAGAAGGAGAAGGGACTGGAACCCAGACAGCAAGACCCCTGAGGCGAGCGCTTGTCTTCAGCACTACACCGCTAAGCAGCCGGCAGCTCCTCTACCCTTCGACAGCCCAGAGAGCTGGGACCAGCTGATACGTGCTGCACAGTCACTGTGAGCAGCACCACGCGTATCAGGTACAGGCTGCTACCTTCTGGCGGGCACAGGGCCAAGTGACTTGCATGAGGCTACGAGGTACCTGGCACACAGCAAGTGCTCAATAAAAATGGGCAGAACCAATGAACACCAGGGCCCCGGACCTTTGTCCCATACTCACCAGAGAACAAGGGGCAGATCTTTTCCCAGCAGGTGATGCCCCCTTCAGAGGTGTACTGGCCTATGATTACCTCCAGGAAAAACACAGGCAGGCCGCCCCCAAACAGGAAGATAAAATACGGTATGAGGAATGCACCTGTGGAGAGAGCGGAGCGGGATGAGGGTCAGGCTGGGTCTGTCACGAGAGCCGAGGCTGCAGGTGCTGACTCCCAAGCCCTCCCAGGCAACGGAACCAGAGAGCGTGTGCGGGATGGGAGGGGTGAAGGCCAACTTCCCGGACGTGGCTGGAAATCCTCCAGGCCCTGCCCACCTGTCCAGCGGGCATCACCTTTCCAGTGCGCCCTTTCACTTTCTTTAGGTCCACCAGGTGCTTTAAGCCGCGGAGCCTCTGGTTAAGCTGTGCCGGCTGCCAGCTTGTCTTCCCCACCTTGTCCATCTGAGTAAGAGCTGTCCAGCCCTTAGGACCCATCTCAAATACGACCACCTCATGGAAGCCTTCACCTACCTGTCCTCGGCCTGCCCAGAGCAGGAAGCTGAGGCGAACTAGCTAGGAGGGGTGCGGCGATGAGAAGCAAGAGGCGGGCACCTTCGGCTGGGGATGGGAGTCAGGGGGAGGAGTGAGGGGCAAAGAGTTGGGGTGAGGGTTCCTACCTGGTGTCCACTAATGGCTTCAGCGGGTCCATAAACCCTTTGAAACTGTGGGCAACTTGGGTCTATGTGTATGCTCTTTGCTCTGGGGAGCGTCTAGAACACTCATCAGAGTCCCAAAGGCACCTGAGACCTACAAAAGGTTAAGAAACCAGACTCTAAGGCAGAATTTCCCAAAAGGCGGTTCTCCTAACGCGGGCTGTATGCGGCACGCCCACCTCTGCTGACCGGCAAGCCCTCAGTCACGGGCAGCTCTCCCTACCCGGGCCACCTCGGGCCCTCCTGCTGCACAGCGGCCGTCCCAGCACACACCGCCCGACTGGGGCACCGCCACAGGACGGGCTCTAGCTCTCAGCCTTCGGGTTAGAAAAAACCCCAAAACCCGAACCGACCAACCAACCAAGGCCTCAATATCTCAAAAATATCTTCAATGAGTGAAGATGGTAAAAGCTACAAACTTCCAGTTACAAGTAAGTTCTGGGGACAGAATATACAGCACGGTGACTATCGTTAATAATACTGTGTTACACTTAACGCTGCTAAGGGAGGGATTTTAAAAGTTCTCGAGACAAGAAAAAAAACTGTGTGACTCTGAGGTGAGTCATGCTAACTAAACTTGTTGGAGCGATTATTTCACAACGTGTACACCTATCAAATCATGACGTTGTTCCCCTGAAACTAATCCAAGGTTATACGTTCATTATATCTCAGTAAAACTGGAAAAGAAATTTTAATTAACACAGGAAAGTAAAAAATCTCTTCACTGTTATCTTTTTTTCCTGGATACCTTTCCATTATGGCCAACGGTACTGGGTTTCCGTTGAGGAGGGAAGGAAAGCTTGCTTTTGAACCACATCTGGTTTAAATTAGAGAAGCCAAAGCACATGTTAGGAAAGGTACAAAGAAGGAGTCAAAAGGCACACAGATAAAATTTACGAAGGGTGTGAGTGTCGGAGGTTTGGGGGACATGGGTTTCATCACCCCTCTTCAGAGACGGCAAACGGAAGGATCAGAGGAGAGGGTAAGAGGGACCTGCTCGAGGTAACTAACACAGGAAGACCCTGACACAGGACCACCCGACTCCCAGGCAGGCTCCTCTCCTGCCGCTCAGGCGTGGTGGTGGGGCGGGGCAGGGCGGGGGTGCAGCAGGCTGACCGAGGGAGGTCAAGGTGGGGACTAGGGCAAGCAGGGCACAAGACGCCACCCCCCTCTGTCCCCACCCTCCCCTCTGCCCAGCCTAGACTGACCTCCACCGTTCTTGTAGCAGAGGTACGGGAAACGCCAGACGTTGCCCAAGCCGACGAAGCCGCCAGCCACAGACAGCAAAAAGTCGATCTTGCTGGACCACTTCTCCCTCTGTGGGGGCTTCCCCTCAGCCTCGTCCTCGGGCCGCGTGCCGGGGCTCTTCCCTGGGGATGGCTTCAGGATGTCCTTGTGAAAGTCTTTCAGACACTGCAGCTTCTCCTTGGTGGCCATCTCCTCCTCGCTTTCTGTGGGGACAAAACAGAACCCAAGACGTCGTTGGCAAGGACCAGCCTGTGTGCCTTCAACACAACTTCTCCCTTCTCGCCCACGGGCTGCCGCTGACCTCCCCAGGCCCGTGGCAGGGAGCTGACCATCCCCTTGTCCGTCCACTGATCCGACAACATCCTGAGTGATTCAGACCCCTGCAGGCAACCGGACACCTGACAACCCAGAAACCCACGGAGTCCATTCCTTGGGCAACTGCTGAAGAGAAGCAGCTCGAACCCATGTTTGTTGTCCTCGGATGTCCCACCTCATCCTGCACCTGATGGCAGCAATAAGCACAAAGCCACCCCTGCCCTGGCACCACTGCTACAAAACGCGACACATTCCAGACAGTGCGAAGGCACCCTCCAAATAACACCTGCCTGCATTTTCTGAAAATGAATAGATACTATTTCCGAATTTCAATCTGCACAGAAAACAACAGCTCCCACGGCACCCGGGACGCGGTGCGGCGCCTGAAGCCCAGGAGGCTCCCGACCCTCACTGTCTGAAGAACAGACAAACGCAAAACGAACGAGGAAGGGGGTTTTGGGCTGGAATGGGAGCCACCTGAAAGTGGGGTTTCCACCAAAGTGTGGGAAAATGCACGTTTAGGAAATATATCGGCGATTCACTAACCAGTCTCACGTCTGCAGCATAAAAAATAAGGGATTTGCGCTGGGGAGGATTACGTAAGAAAGCCAGTCAATCTCCCTCTGTCCACCCCTCCCCGTGGACTCTCTGGCTTGCTCCGACTCTCGTGTCCTCCAGACTCCCTGCTCCCTGACTCCCTGTCAGGTTTGGCGATGAGAGACCCCCAGAGAAGGTCAAATCCCTAAGCCTCCAGGAGCTGTTTGTGGTCATTCTCAGCCCACTCTGCTTGGACCCCATCTGCCACCAAGCCAGGACAGAGCCCCTTTCTTCCATATCTCCTCAGGTCCCCTGCTTGTCACTCTCCCTGGGAGCTTGGCCTTGAGGGCAAGAGCATCAGGAGTCCCAGCCCAGAGGGACAGGGCGTCTTCAAGGGTATGGCCCTACCAGGCAGAGGGGCCAGAGCTCCTGGGCCTACCCACCCCCGTTTCTCCACCTGCGCAATGGAAAGGCTGATGGCAAAGGTGACCGACTCACAGCCAAGCAGCCTGGTGGCCACCACTGAAAATACCAGATTTCAGAGCAAAGTGAAGATTTCTAGGTTCTCTTGAAAAACTGGAAGGTCGGATGGTGCGTAGCTCCTACTCCCTTTGGCAACCATCGTCAGCTGGACTGAATGCGGTCCCATCACACAGGCAGGCTCAGTACCCAGGTCAAAGGACACCGTCAGCAGGCGTCTGAGGCTGTCCTGCCACACTGCTGGGCACTCCCTGAGAAGCTGTTGATTCACACCCTTGCCTCCTTGCTAACTACTGTCTCCTCCTCAACCACAGTAGTGCCCCCATGGGCACAAGGACCTCTCTCATCCACTGCTATTTGCCCAGAGCCTGGTGCACAGCAGGTCATCGAGCGAGAATAGTTAGGTGGACAGTTCCCAGAGTGGGGTCTGCGAGTAGCTGGTGCTAAGTGTGAACCCCAGCTCGGCCCCTTTCCAGCCATAGCACTCAGCGAGTCACTGGGCCTCAGCCTTGCTTTCCTCGCTGCCTGGCCCCGAAGGCAGTCCCAGGCAGAGCCAGGCAGGGGCTGCCCGAGGGCCTGGGGTGTGGAGAGGGGACGTGTTGGCCTGGCCCCAGCAGCCAGGCCCACAGGGGCCGTGCCCGGAGGAGCAGAGGCACAAAAGCACAACAGAACCCCTGTTTCCCCCACGCCTCCTTCCTCTCCCCGGCTCAGGGTGGGGGACCCCAATTGTTTTGCTATCTGGTGGAGAGCAGACCAAGAAAAGGCTTCCTGGAGCCACCGGGCGGCTCGCTGAGCCCTTCCTCTGTCTCCCAGAGCGCAGACTGGTGGCGGCATCCGCATGGCCTTTCTTTGCCCTGCTCCCTCGGGGCGACGTGGGGGTCCGGCCGGGCGTATGGCTACTGTAAAAATAGCCCGAGCAGCCAGCATTGTTCCAGTGTTAGTGCGTGCAGCCCCCGATGGTTATCTGAGTGATCCATTGTGGGCTGGCTGGACGGGAGCATAATTGGAGGATGTGGGACTCAACTCCCTCCTAGTGAAGATGTTTTTCAGGGAATGACCCCTGAGCCTCTGAGGAAGGTTGGTTCCGCCCTGTTGGGCTCTCCTTGGATCTCAGAGCTGGAAGGCACTTCACAAGGTCAGCCAGATGAGAGGGAGGTGGCCAGCTTCTGCTCACACAGGCAGCTGAGACTGGCAAAGTTCCTCCCCACTAGGAGCTGGGGTCTGCTTCCCCTTGGCTACCCTGAGAGCCCTGGCTCTGTCCTCTGGTCCCCCACACCCATTTGCCACATTGGCACTCAGAGAACCCTCTAGAAATGTGGGGGAAGTAGGAGGGCAATGAGTTCTCTGAGACCTCCTCTGTTCCAGGCTGATTTCCTACAAAGGGATGTCTCCAGGCCCCTCACCTGGAGGCCTCAGAGGCCCGTCTTTCCCATACCTGCAGCCAAGCCCGGGTGGAGGTAGGGCCTGAATGGGGCAGAGCTGAGGGCCGTCAGTGCCTGGTGTGAGGGGGCGTCCTTTCTCCCCATTCCCAGGGAGCATCCAGAGATGTGTTCACCTTCACCATTACCTGTCCCTCCTTGTGGTTGCTGTACTCACAGGCCCTGCCTCTGGCTCCCTCAGGCCACACCATCCTCCATGGCCTCCCCCAGTGCTCTCTCATGCAGGATGAGGCCACACCCAGGTGCAGACACCCCAGCCCCCTCTCCAGGGGCTCATCCCAAGCCCCTCCAGGGTGTCTGACCAGCCCTGTTCCTACAGAAGCCCACAGCAGCAAGACGGTGGATTCAGCCTCTCATATATTCTTGGCATCCACCCACTTCTCTCCATTGCCATGGTAACCACCTCAGTCCAGGCCCCAACAGTCCTGGAAGAGCATGGGAGGCGGCCTCCTCACAGGCCTGCCTGCTGACACTCTGCCCACCCCCTCCCATCCATTCTCAACCCGGCAGCTCAAGGCAACTTACAGAGTACCCTCAGACCATCAGGCCCTCCCAGCCCACCCTCCAACCTCTCCTAGAAGACCTCCCAGCTACTCCCCACAGCCTCCTGGGGCCCCTTCTCCTTGGGACACTAGCCCCACAGAACTGCTGTAGTCCATCACCTCCCCAGGCTCAGACTCCTTGCACGCCGCTCCAGGCCCTCAAGTGATGGCCTGGCCCCTGCAAGCATCAAAGCTCGAACCCTGGCCTCAGTGCTGACAACCACTTCTTGGCTGGGTGACCTCAGGCAAATTATTCAGCCTCTCTGGTCTGCAGTGTCCTCATCTGTAAAGTGGGGATAATGTATCTATCCACCTCACAGGGATGTGGTGGGGACTGATGAGAGAGGTGTGTAGAAAGTGCTTAGAACACTAGTTGGCATGTGGTGTGTACTCCCTAAATAGTAGCTGCTAGTATTACTGTTGTTATTACTGCTATAATTATTATCAGGTCCAGCCTGACCTTGGGGTCAGTCCTACTCAGGGTGAAATCAGCAAGGCCCAGAGAGCCAAGTGACACTCCCAAGGTCATGAAACTTGTTGTGACAGTGACTGTGATGTGCCCGAATTCTTGGCTCTGTTTCCACTGTCCCTCTGCCAGCCCAGCCTGATCTCAGGCGACGCAGGATGAGGCCCACTAATTCTCCATCACACCCGGCAGCCCACCCCATGATCCAGAGCTTAGGAACGAGCTCCCTCCACAGGCGTCCCGGCAGGCACTGCCTCTCGGCCTGCCCCGAGAGCTGTTTTCATTGGCGCCAGGCCCAGGGCTATTTGCTAGCGAAGGTGATACATAATTCCCCATTTTAAAAGCTTCCTCTTTGATTATTACAGCAACAGGCGATTAGACCGGCCCGATACAGAGGCTCCAAGACGAAGGCGCCCTCCCGGCCCAGCTGCAGCTCTCCTCGTCTCGGCTCCAGGCTGAGGCCAGAGCCGGCCATGCCCCAGGACAACGTGAAGATGACCGGGTCAGCTCTGGCACCACTCAGACAGATTGGGCCAGCAGCGACACCCCGGATTTAGAAGGGGTTCCTTTGCTCCCCTGAGTGAAAACCACCAGTACTTACTCCGTGCCGAGCTGTCCGAAAACAGCTTCCTAGTCACTCTTCACAGACCCTTATCGTGGAGGGGCTTTTAGTTGTACAGATAGAGGAGTTGAGGTTCAAGCAGGAAAGGGGACTGGAGCCTGAATTCCCACCTTGGTCTGCTCAAGGCCCAAGGCACTGAGGCACGGCTGAGAGACGGGGAGGCCTCTGCCCTATTTGCAGATGGGGACACTGAGGCCAGAGTGGGGAAGAGGACTACAGAGGTACAGAGGGTGCAGCAGGGCAAAGTGCCTGCAGTGCCCTCCCACCCACTCTGGCCCCAGGTGCCCCAGGGCCAGCCAGGTTGAGTGGCAGCCGCTGCTGTGGCTGCCTCCCCCGGCATCTACCGCCTCAGGCCAGGGACGTGGGGAAACTGAGCCCTTCCCTCTTTTTCCAGGAGAAGCTGCCCAGCTGCTAGGGGGTTCCCTGCCTCAGCCTCCCTGGCAGAGCCTGACCCTTCCCCAGTAAACAACTTCCCACGTAGCTACATTGTATCGAACAATGACCTAAATCCCTCATTGTCGCTGACTTAATCTCTCAGGAGCTTCTGCCATGTTCTTAAATAAGAGGACAGGGACTTGTTCTGTTTCCTCTTTGGAGTACTCCCCCCAACTCCAAAAGGGCCAACCACACACACAGACTCTACGGTTGGTTGGACAGCTGCCGTGTCTCCGCAAACCTCGGGGCGGGGGCAGGGAAGCAGCTCCCAGCGTCCCAGAACTGGGGGAGGAGGAGACCTGGATGGCAGACCCATTTTACAAGTGGGGAAACCCGAGGCCTGAGTGGCCCCTGCCTGCGGGGCTGGCTGTAGAGTGAAGCACACGGCTGGTCCCCTTGTCTGCCCTCCTTTCCAGTCCCCCGTCCACTCCAGAGCCAGTGTTACGGGCTCACTGAGGTCATGACTATGCTTTGTGACCCGGGGCCAGTGACAACCTTCTCTGCGCCTCAGTTTCCTCCTTGGTTAAAAAAGCGGAGGTGAAAATAAAACTCGCCTCACAGGGCTTAAGTAGGATGATGCCAGTAAAACTTTCAGCATAGAGCCTGGTCCATACCAACTGATTAATAAATACTGGATATTGTATTTTACCATACTATGTGGCAGACTTTTTATCCTGAGTGTTCAAAAAAAAGAAGAAGGAAAGCAAGCAGGCTGCCTTTATTGGGCACTGACAGCATACACGCTTATTCGGTACTAGGCTAAGGCGATGCGAGGATTTTCTCAGCCCCTCCACGGTGTTGTTGCCATCTCTGTTTTGATGGCGAGGCGCAGAAAGGTGAAGCCACTCACCCAGGGTCACACAGCAAGTAAAAGGCCACCAGAGCTTCAAACCACTCTCAGGTCTGTTTTGGCCCCTAAATTCCATGTTTTCAGCCACTTGGCTGTTTGGGATCACTTACTTCAGCCAAGTCACAAAGCGAGATCGGGTCTGGCGCCTTTAAGTCAATTTTAAGCCACTGGACTGGGCTGGCAAATTAGGGAAGTAGGCAAGGACCAAGAGGGAAGTGAGGGACCACATGACAGAGATGGGGCAGGGCCTGGGGACCTGCAGGGCAGTCCGTGCCAGGGCCCCAGGAATGAGCTGGGCGGGCCGATGACCCCTCTGGGACGGGGGCAGATGGGGACAGCGCCGTGGACAGGGGGCTTCCTCTAGCACACAGAGAGCCTCCCAGAGTTCTCTGCTGGGTCTGAAGGCGCTCCTGTGAGTGCAGGCTCGGGGCAGGAGCAGCCGGGAAGACGCCTGGGGTCGGTCAGTCAGTAGCTTCCGCCACACGCGGTCCTGGCCTGGGAATGGTACCGACGGAGCGCCCTCCCCCCTCCAAAGCGTGCTGTGTTAACAGCGCAGTTTCACCCTCCGCTAGGGCACCTAATTTTGAAAAGCAGAAATTAATCAAAGGAAGTTCTTTTTTTCTTATAAAGGCACACCTATGAAGATTTAATCATTTGATTGAGTCATGTGGACTGTATCCTTCTATATTGTTTATTCTGGTTTTTAAGTTTGCTTTTTATCATTGTTGTTTGTTTGACAATAAAAGCAAATGGCTATGCTCTCAGCAAACCAGACACATTTTCAAAAAATCACACAGATTTGCTAACAGCATTTTCAAAAGTAATGCTGTTATCTATTCTTAACTCAGGCTAACTCAGGTGTGACCAGCTCAAAGGCCTCAAAGCTCAAAGGCCTCTGGGGGCCTGCCCGGTGGGGACAGAACAGCGGGAAGGCCACAGGGAGGAGCAGGGACTGGGGCCCACCGAGGCCAGCTCCTCCAATTTCTCCAGACAGGTTGAAATCCGAGCTGTGTGGGCATCCGCATTGTCCAATTTCTAAAACACTGTGTGGGCCAAACACAAACAGTTTGCCCTCTTTGGTCACGCCATTGCCCCAGGTCACTCGAGGTGGCCACAGCAAAGGACAGGCTGACCAGCCCAGCCTTGCAGGCCTGATGGCCCACCCCAGTGAGGTCATCCAGGAAGCCTGGCATTGTTTTGCCCGGAACAAAGCCTAAACAATGAGCGGCAATATTCTGGTCCTAGTGAAAGTGAATTGTTTGGGGAACTGTTCAGCGCGCCATCTCTGGGGATAGGGCTTGTTACCCACCTGGGCTCAGCAGCTGTGGGCAAGGTTCTCCCTTCCCCAATCTCACTGCAACCTCCCCGCCCCGCAAAAGTTCAGGTCTACCCTCAGAGAACCCCACCTCCACTGAGCGCACCCACCCGGCTCAGCTCAGCCTTCAACCTCCAGAAGCATTTACTTCTCCCCAAGCCTCCCAGGGAGGATCTGGCCCAGGTCCCACGGCCACAAGGCGGGAGAGAGACCAGGAGCTGCCCCCAAACCCTGGGCCCAGTGACCTCCACACAGGGGCCCAGCAGAGCAGACGGTGCTTCTCCTCTGTGGCTGGCAATGGGAAAATGGGGGAAGGTAGGCATGTTCTGAAAGAACCGGCCTCCGGTACGTACAGCCCCGGTGGGGAGCAGGGCAGGATGCAGGCCTGATGCACAGCCACCTTGTCCTCTTCCCGCCTGAATGGCATTTGCAGAGTAAAGGTCTGGGTCCCAATCTCTTATCTCCCTCGAGATGTCAGGCCTTGCCCCAAGGCCCGGCGACCACAGGCAGGCAGCAGAGATCAAACAAAGGGAAGGGTTGCGGGGAGGAGGCGGACGATTGCAGAAGGCTTCCCTGTGGCAGGGCCGGGCCTGGGGAAGGGTACAGGGGCCAGGGGAGGATGACTGGGCACCGGGTGAAGATGAGCTGGGCACACATCACACCCAAAACTGAGGTGTCCCAGGCACCAGCCGAGCAGGCCATGGTCTCAGGAAAGGGCAGTGGGTTAGGAGTCAGAGAGCCGGGTCTAGTTTGGTTCCGGTGGGTCACGCAGGGCAGCTACTTCCCCTTTGCATCTCGGATGTCCAGGGAGAAAGCAGAGCAAAGGTGGCTTTAGCAAGCAGTGAAAGCTGGATAAACATTCACTGACAACCTACCCTAGATGCCAAGGCACGGCTCCAGGAACTGGGGGCATGGGTGTGGGCCCCGAGGAGCTGACATTCCAGAAGGGAGACAGACACCAAACACACACATGAGTTCCTAGTTACACCTGGGCCCAGCACGTAGCAGACAACCCACCAGGATGAGGTCAGGGGGCATGGGGAGTCAGAGAAGCCCCTCTGGGGACTGGCCGTAGGCAGGCCCCACACGAAGCCCTTTCGGGCGCCAACTCATTTATTCCTCTTAGAAGCCTGGATGAAAGACTGAGGCCCAGGGAGATGAGGCCGCTTGGCCAAACTCACAGCACTGGGAGCTCTGCATGGCAAACATCTGGGGGAATGGTGCTCTCAGAGCAGGGAGCAGCTTGTGCAAAGAGGGCCACACTGGGCGAGGTGAAGCAACAGAGAAGGCCAGGGGCAGGGCACGGGGTGACCTGGAGAGAAGACGAGGCCTGGAGAACAGGGTTAGAACCTAGATCTATCCAGAAGGCAGTGGGAGTCCCTGAGAGCTTCCTTCTGCCCCACTGAAGGCTCAGCACATCCAGCTAAAAGCCCCACGCTTGCCCCTGACCACCTAGCCAACCCAGCCCTCCCACTCTGGGAAATTTGAGGGCCCATAGCAGGCTTTTCCCTGAAAGCAATTGTCAGTGGGGACTTCCTAGTGGTGACCTGTATAGAGTCCAAGTCCTTAGCCCAAACATCCCGAAGCCACCCAGCCTCTTCCTCGTGAACCGAGTCCCTTGGGATGGGCTGAAGGTGGCGCTGGAAAGAGGAACCAGCCACGGACGGGTGGCGGAAGTCCTTCCCCCGGGCCCAGTGACGCAGAGAACAAAACGTCCTCGTGCATCAAATCCCAGTCCCTCATCCCTCCATGGGTGAGGCCCGGGGCTTTGGAAAGAACAGGGTCAGCCTTTGATGCTATTCGATCTCAGCCAAGTCCATCCCCTGCCCAGGGCAGGCCCTTACTCACCGGGAGCTGGTCAGGAGAACAGGCCGTCCCCCGCTGACTGAGCGCCGGCCGCACGGCTGGCCCAGGCCCGCTGCAGGGGGCGCAGGGCCACCTTCATGCCCTCACAGCGCTAACGCCCAGAGACTGGGGAGGGGCCCATTTGTCAAAGCAACAGAAGGTTTTCTACAAGTTCATGAGGAGGACGGGAGCCCACGACTGAGTGAAAGGGGAATGAAAGAGGCTTCAAGGAGGAAGTCTCATGATACCCGCTGGCTGAGCCCGCCAGCCGGGCTCGGCCCCGCACTCCGCAGGAAGGAGGGGGTGCGGGCACGCTCGAGCTTCTCCAGTCCCCTCTGAAGGGGCTCAAACATCAAATTCCACTTGGCAGATTTCCAGCATATGCCACTCGCCGCCATAACTGGAGCTGAGCTAAAGGACAGAATTAGGGAAATGGAGGAGGGCCGCCATGATGTCTACCGGGTGCTCAGGGGCCTGTTTTCAGGCCCAGGGCGGTGAGTCAGCAGGCCACAGCCTCCAGGCACTGACTCACCGACCACAAGCCTGTCACTCTGCTCCCTGTCAGCTTCCCCAGCACCCCAGGCCTCAGCCTGGTTTTGCCGGAAGTGGGGGTGGGGTGAAGTCGATCACGATCCTGAAACAGGCTCTGTGGCACCCAGAATTATTTCTGGAGGCCACACAAAGAGACATGAGAAAAAAAGCTTAGTTTTTATTTCCTCAAACTTCCCCTTTTAAGCCACCCTCCTCTCACTGGCTGTGAAAAGCAAACGAAGAGCCCTGGCGGGGCAGCTGTAGTTGGTTAGGACGTTATCCCGTGCACCAAAAAGTTGCGGGTTCAATTCCTGGTCAGAGCACATACTGGGTTGCAGGTGTGTCCCGCGTTGGGGTGCATGGGGGACACGACGAATGGCTGTCACTCACATCGTCGTTTCTCTTTCTTTCTCTCTCAAATCGATAAAAACATGTCCTCAAGTGAAGATATTTTTAAACAGCGAACAAAGAGCAGCCCCTCTCTCACTATATAGAAACTGGAGACAGGCCCCAGGTGACAAGGCCAGCTAATGGCAAGCCAGTGGAGCAATGCCACTCGGAGCTCAGCCGCTCCCAGCCGACGCTGCCAGCAGAGCTCTGCAGGAAGGCACAGCTCCGGGGACACCAGCCAGGGCGCCCTGCTCTAGGGCCTTGGGCACGATGCCTCTCTCATCTCAGCGTTGCCCTCTGGAAGGTGGGCGCAGCGTCTTGACTACAGTGTGTGAAAACTCCTAGCTCAGTAAATGTTGGTCAAAAAGCTCCCAGTTTTCATTGTTCCTCTTTTAAGCCTGTTTCTGCTCAATGAAGAAAGACCTTCGTCTTCCTTCCTAGCTCTACCCTTACCTCACCCTAACTTAGACATTTAGTGCAAGGACTAAATTTCTTGGGTGCCTGCAGAATGAAACAGCCTGGGATTTCACAAGACGGAGGAGGTGATCGACTAGCAATGTCTGCCGTCCTTGCCTCTGCTTCAGAAGGAAGGACCCGTCGTCTGAACTCGCTTAGCTAGAAGTCAAGCTTCAGGTGTCTTCCACCATCCAGAGCCCACCCAAGACCCCCGGGGACTCCTAAAGCACAGCGTGGCTCAGGCTGTCCCCAACTAACTCACAGGCAACAAATGTCCCAGGATGAAGGACTCCCAGTGCCATGCCTGGGCTTCACGGGCCATGCCACAGTCTCCGGTCCATAAATAATGATCTGTTTGCCCCTCTGTTGCCTAGGGCCAGCTTTCCCAACAGCGCCTGGCACCGTGGCTATCTGTCAGGCATATTTAGGGCTCAGGAGTCTGGAGACACTCAACGTAGGAGTCAGTATCTACCTCATAGCTGTGAACACTCCAGTCAGGGCGACGGAGCCATAGCAGGCGTTTAAGACACGGGCAGGGAGAGGTCGACAGAGGAAGGGCGGGCCCTGCCGGCTCTGCTGGAAAGAGGTGTGTTCCCAGCACCTGAGCACACAGTCCCCTCCCCCACCAAGTGGTACAAACGTCGACAGACCTTTGCCATTTTTTGAGAGGTGAGCCCCCACGCTTTAGAAAATCAATTTTCATTACACAACCTGTTCCCTGAGCATCTTCCAAAGTGATTTTGAGGTGAATTCTCCCCAGTCCCCTAAGGTTCGCCAAGTGCTGGGAGAGGCTGCTGGATCCCACACAAAACCCCAAAGCTCAAAACGGGTCCTCGGAGGTCTTAGCATGCGAATGCAAGCTTACTTTCTAGATGAGGAAACAGAGGCCCGGGGCCCAGCGCAGAGTGATGACGAGAGACACCAGCCTCTTTCACAGATGGACCATCAGAGCCGCAAGGAACGGGGCTCCCAGAAGGGAAACCGAAGCTGGAAGGAGGTCGTTGAGGGCAGACAGGCTCCTGACCTCCCCTGGAGAATACAGCAGGTGCCAGAGGCCGAAAGGAAAGCTCTTATTTCAGACCTGGGTGGACTGGATTCATATCTAATTCCGTCAGGCTGGCAGATGTCGGTGCAGCAGCAGCGGTGACTTCCAGGGCTACAGGACGGTGCCTAACAGCAGCTACTGCTCGGCGAGAAGAAAAACTCAGCATTCAGATCCATGCCAGGGTCTGGGCTGAGCTCAAGGGAAGGCAGACACCTCTCAAATGCGGTCTCCCTACCTGTGCAGACCATCCCCCAGGGCAGCCCCGACAGCCTCCATCTCCCTCAGATCCTCACTGCACTTCCACTGCACGTCGACAGCATCTGTGCGGAGTTGGGGATGCAGCACTGCCTCCTTAAGCCTCCATCATGCACACAGCCTCAGAGAGCAAGGCCACCCCAGCCACCGGAAACTCCACAGAGGGGTGCCCTGAACTCCCCCAAGCTTGTGCCTAGCAATCCCCACCCCTGGCTGTGTCAGCCTCAGCTCCAGAACTAGCGGTGACTCCCAGCTGCTATCCAAGGTTCGTTATACTTGTTTGCCTCTGTCCACAACCTCTGCCGCTTTTTTCTCCTCTTTCCCACGAGTCCCAGGCCTCCTTGTTCCCCCCAGCACTGCCCCCATTCATTCCTGTGCTTTGTGAGTTCACGGGTAGGTGGGTCCCACCCACCCTGGAGACCTGACCCAGGTTTTACCTC
>PVKM010025848.1:0-19710 GCA_004027735.1 Carollia perspicillata | reverse complement strand
AGCTCTGTCCCAAGAGATAGTCTGGCTCCTTTCCCCAATATCACAGATGGGGGAATCCATGTTTTCTTCAGAGCACTTTTCCCCCTGGGGCTATCACTGTAGGCTGAGTTGCAGGGGCACCCTCTGGGCTAGGCTGCCTGGTCCTGTAGGTTTAGGTGTGGAACTCTTTCCAGTGCTATGGGGGAACGCCGTGCCTTCTTTGTAACCTCGGGATCTCTGCCTGGCTTGGTGGAGAGTCAGCTGCCAGGCTGTCACAGCTGATTCCCCAAGCAGTCCCATTGTTTGGTAAATTCCTCCTACTCAAGCCTGCCGCCCCATGTAGCCCAATTCTCCAGCCAAACCAGTGATTATGAGCATCAGTGCAAGTCTCTGCAAGACTCAGCTCTCCCAAGCTGGAGACCATAGACTCCGCACGTGATCACAGCCCCCAGACCCCGCATGTGATCACAGCCCCCATGCGTCTTACCTCTTCGTCCTCATTTCCCTCTCTGTGACCAGGCTTCTCCTAGTGCTGTTCAGACCCTGGTCTGTCGAGGAGGGAGGTAGCAGTCAACCTGGCTCTCTCCCAAGGACTGTGGCAGGCCCTCTGCTTTCAAGGAGTCTGTGATAGACCAGGCACCAGCTCTGGATGCCGGGCCTGGGCTTGCAACTACCCCATCCCTGTGCTGGTTCCGGGGACCTTATTGTCCTGAAATATCCTTCTTACCATCTGGTTTCTGGTTATTCAGTGTCTGCTACAATTTTTGGACTACTATTTTCAAATACGCTGGGGTTCTGTTGGCTGTCTGCTCTGTTCCTCAGTGGATTAGCCAGGTTTTCCTCCTGTGTGTAGGTGGAAGTGAAATCCACTCCCTCCTACTCCGTCGCCATCTTCCCTGATTCTTGTTTTCTTATTTATTAATTATCGTGTTATTTTCCATATGAACAATTTTCAACCTACATTTGTCCCACCCTGTATTTTTTAGGAATATATGAGTGGGCACAAGTAAAATACTATAGTGAATAATGATGGGATGATTAACACAATTAAAGACAATAGTTGATTTTGTAAGTAGTAGAGGGGTGTATCTGCTGAGATGTATACAGAAGTCTTCTGAAGTACCAGTAATGTTCAAGTTTAGCATTTCTCAAACTTCAATCTGTGTCAGAGTCAGATCAGAAACTTCATAAAAAAAAAACAAACAAAGCCTCAATTCCATCCTACTTCTAGGAGGTTGGGCTTCTGTGCTCTCTACTAGCTCTCAATTTGATTCTGATAGATACCAAGGTTTGACAATCGAAGTTCTAGCTATTTATATAAATAGTGGGTAAACAATGTTTATTTTGTCATTTTATTTGTCTATATGTGTACATTGAATATACTCATATGTCTGATACACTACATTTAAAATTTTTATGTAGTTGCTTTCATGGCCTTGTCCATACTTCATAGGCACAAACACTTCCAGCAGTCCAAGCTTCTTGACCATGACCAGACAGACCTTAACATACTTTATGTAGCAGTCTCCATTCATAAATAGATCATCCATTATCATTTGAGTCAAAACTCCAAACTTGATTTTGTATTAAACTGTATTTCTCTTCCATTTTATACCTGCTTCAGACAAGAAGTCTGTAACAGAAAAGGTGAGGTGGGGTTAAACTGGTTGACTTGTTTTTTTTCTTTTTTATTGTTGTTCAAGTACAATTGTTTCTATTTTCCACCACCCCTTTCCCCCGCTCCACCCACCAACACCTTTTACCCTCAATTCTTCCCCACTTTGGCTTTGTCCATGGATCCTTTATGCATGTTCCTCGATGAACCTTCCCTTCCTTTCTCCCACTATTCCCTGTCCCCATCCCATCTGATTACTGTCAGTTTGTTCTTTATTTCAATGTCTCTGGTTATATTTTGCTTGTTTTTTGTTTGTTTGTTTTGTTTTGTTTTTGATTAGGTTCCACTTATGGGTGAGATCATATGGACTTGTTTTTCAATTTATTTTTTATTGTTGTTCAAGTACAGTTTTCTGCCTTTTCCCTTTACCCTCCCTATCTCCTTCCCCTATTTCCATCCCCCCTTATTGTTGTCCAAATGTATTTTATAATTATTCCTATAAACCCTTCTCTCTTATCCCCTACTATCCCATCTCCTTTCCCCTTTGGTCACTGTCAGCCTTCTCAATTTCAGTGTCTTTGGTTATATTGTGCTTCCTTGTTTGTTTTGTAGATTAGGTTCCTGTTAAAGGTGAGATCATATGGTATTTGTTTTTCATTGCTTGGCTTATTTCATTTACCATAATGCTCTCCAGTTCCATTCATGCTGTTACAAAGGGTAGGAGCTCCTTCTTTCTTTCTGCTGCATAGAATTCCATCATGTAAATGTACCATAGTTTTATGATCCATTCATTTCCTGATGGGCACTTAAGTTGCTTCCAACACTTAGCTATTGTAAATTGTGCTGCAATGAACATTGGGGTGCATAGGTTCTTTGGGATTGGTGTTTCAGGGTTCTTAGGATGTAATCCTAGCAGTGGAATTGCTGGGTCAAAAGGCACATCAATTTTTTAGTTTTCTGATGAAATTCCATACTGTTTTCCATAGTGGTTGCACCAGTCTGCAATCCCACCAACAGCGCACTAAGGTTCCCTTTTCTCCACAACCTCTCCAACACTTGTTTGTTGTTTTGTTTATGATGGCCATTCTCAATGATGTGAGGTGGTATCTTATTGTGGTTTTTATTGGCATCTCTCTGATTACTAGTCATACTGAGCATCTGTTCATATATCTCCAGACTCTCTGTATGTGCTCATAGGAGAAGTGTCTGTTCAAGTCCTTTGCCCATTTTTTACTTGAGTTGCTTGTCTTCTTAGAGTGGAATCATGGGAGTTCTTATATATTTTGGAGATGAAACCTTTTTCTGAGGTATCATTGGCAAATATGTTTTCCCATATGGTTGGTTCTCTTTTGAATTTAATACTGTTTTCTTTAGCCAGGCAGAAGCTTTTTATTTCGATGAGATCCCATTTATTTGTTCTTTGTTTTATGTCCCTTGCTCTACGGGACATAAGAGTGAAAATATTGCTACATTGAATATCTGAGATTTTCCTGCCTATGTTCTCCTCTAGGACTTTAATGGTATCACAGTTTATATCTAGATCTTTTATTCACCTTGAATTTATTTTTGTGTATGGTGTAAGTTCGTGGTCAAGATTCCTTTCTTTTTTTTCTTTTTTCTTTTTTTTGCATGTAGCTATCTATCCAGCTCCCCCAACACCATTTGTTGGAGAGACTATCTTTATTCCATTTTATGTTGCTCCCCCTTTGTCAAATACTAATTGACCATAGAGACTTGGGTTTATTTCTGGGCTCTCTGTTCTGTTCCGTTGGTCTATGAGCCTGTTTTTATGCCAGTACCAGACTGTTTTGATTACAGTGGACTTATAATACATTTTGATATCAGGTATTGCATTCCTCATACTTTGCTTTTCTTCTTTTCTCAAAATTGCTGCAGCTATTTGGGGTTGTTTATGGTTCCATATAAATTTTTGAAGTGTTTGCTCTATATCTGTGAACTATGCCATTAGTACTTTAAGAGGTATTGCACTGAATGTATAAATTGCTTTGGGTAGTATGGACATTTTGATTATTTTAATTCTTCTGATATGTGAATACACTATATCCTTCCATTTATTTGTGTCTTCCTTAATTTCATTCTTCAGTGTTGGTAATCTTCTAAGTGCAGGTCATTTACCTCCTTGGTTAGGTTTATTCCTGGGTACTTTATTTTTCTTGTTGCTCTATCAAATGGGATTCTCTAAATTCTCTTTATGATGTTTTGTCAATGGTATAGAAAAATGCCTTTGATTTTGCATATTGACTTTGTGTTCCATGATTTTGCCAAATTCCCTTATTAAGTCAAGTAGTTTTGTTTTGTTTTTTCTTTTTTTTCTGGAATCTATAGGGTTTTCTATGTACACTGCCATGTCATCTGTAAGCGATGATAGTTTTACTTCCTCCTTTCAATTTTAATGCCTTTTCCTTTTTTTGTCTGATTGTGCTAGGGGAGAACTTCCAATACTATGTTGAATAGAAGTGGTGAAATTGGGCATCCTTGTCTTGTGCCTGAACTTAGCAAAAAGCTTCTAGATATTGCCCATTGACTATATTGTTGGCTGTAGTTTTCTCATATATGGTCTTTATTATGGTGAGGTCTGCTCCCTCTACTCCCACTTTTCTTAGTATTTTTTTAATCTTAAATTGGCCATGAATCTTATTAAATGCTTTTTGTGCATCTAGTGTTATGATCTTCTGATTTTTGTCTTTCTATTTGTTTATGTGATATATTACATTTATTGATTTGTGAATATTGTACCATCCTTGCATCCCTGGGATGAATCCCACTTGATAATGGTGTATGATTTTTTTAATGGATTGCTGGATATGGTGTGACAATATTTTGTGGAGGATTTATCATCTGTTACCATCAGCAATATGGCCTGTAGTTTTCTTTCTTTGCTGTTTCTTTAACTGGTTTTGGGGTTAGGATGATGATGGCTTCATAAAAAAAGTTTGGGAATCTTCCTGCTTCTTTGATTTTTTGGAATAGTCTATGAAGGATAAGAGATAGCTCTTCCTTAAACATTTTACAAAATTCTCCCGTGAAACCATTGAGTCCAGGCCATTTGTTTTCAGGGAGTTGTTTGATTGCTGCCTCTGTTTAACTAGCTGTTATTGGTCTGTTAAAGGTTTCTATTTCTTCTACCTTTAGTTTAGGAAGATTATATGTTTCTAGGAATTTGTCCATTTCAACCAGGTTTTCAAATTCCTTAGCATATACTTGTTCATAGTAATTTCTTACAATCATATTTCTGTGGCATCAATTGTAATCTCTCCTCTTCATTTTTGGTTTTGTTCATTTGGGTCTTCTCTCTTTTTTTCTTGATGAGCTTGCTTAAAGGATTGCTTATTGTGTTTATCTTTTCAAAGAACTAGCTCCTGGATGCATTGATCCTTAGAATTGTTCTTTTAGTATCTATGTCATTTAATTCTGCTCTGATCTCTGCTATTACCTTCCTTCTAATCGCTTTGGGCTTTGTTTGCCATTTTTCCTCTAGTTCTTGCAAATGTAGGGTTGTTTATTTGAAATGTTTCTATGCTTTTTTGGTAGGCCTATGTTGCTCTGAACTTCCCTCTAAGGACTGACTTTACTGTATCCCACAAGTTTTTGACTGTTGTTAGTTCATTTTCATTTGTTTCCAGAAACTTTTGATTTCTTCCTTTATCTCGTTATTAACCCATTCATTGTTTAATAGAATGCTATTCAATCTCCATGAATTTTAGGAGTTTTGAGTATTTTCCTTGAGGTTGGTTTCAATTTTCAGGCCCGTGTGATTTGAGAAAATGCTTGATATGATTTAAAATTTCTTAATATTTTTGTGGCTTGTTTTGTGTCCTTTCATGTGATCTATTTTTGAAAATGTTCCAGGTGTATTTGAGAAGAATGTATATTTTGTTCTTTTGGATGAAAGGTTCTGTATATATTCATTAAGTTCATTTCATTTAGGGCATTGTTCAATGATGCAATATCCTTGTTGATATTTTGTTTGGAAGATCTATCCATTTTTGACAGGGGTGTGTATTAAAACTCCAGCTAAAGCTGTTGTTGTGTATATCTTTCATGAAGTCCTCCCAGATTATTCTTATATATATATATATGGATGCTCCTATGTTGGATGCATATATGTTTATAATGTTTATATCTTAATAAATTCTTCCCTTGAGTATTATGAAGTGTCCTTCTGTGTCTTTTATGGCCTTTGTTTTGAAGTCTATTTTGTCTGATATAAGTATTGCTAGTCCAGCTTTTTCTTTTTCCTGTCCCTGTGTTTGGAATATTTTTTATATTTTTTCCAACCCTTCACTTTCAGTCTGTGTAGGTCTTTTGTTCTGAGGTCAGTCTCTTGGAGACAGCATATGTGGGTCATGTTTTCATATCCATTCAGCTACCCTATGTCTTTTGATTGGAGCATTTAATCCATTAACATTTAAGGTTATTATTGATAGGTACATATACAATGCCATTTTACTCCTTTTGTATGCATGTTTTGCACTCTCTCAATCATTTTCTTCATCTACTTCTTTTTTTTTAGGTTTTGTTTATTATTTAGAGATGAGGGAAGGGAAAGAGAAAGAGGAGGAGGAAAGGAATATCAATGTGTGGTTGCCTCTGGCACACCCCCAACTGATGACCTGGCCTGCAACCCAGGCATGTGCCCCGACTGGGAAAAGAACCAGAGATGCTTTTGTTCACATGCTGGCACTCAATCCACTTAGCCACACCAGCCAGAAAGTTTTCTTCATCTTCTTAAAGCAATCCCTTTGGCATATGTTGCCCTGTTGGTTCTGTGGAAGTATATACTTTCAGCCTTCTTTTGTCTGGGAAACTTGTTTTGCTTTCCATGTTAATTGAGAGCCTTGCTAGTAGAATATTCTTGGTTGCAGGACTTTGCTTTTCTTTTTTTGGATTATTTCTTTTCATTCCCTTCTGGCTTGAAATGTTCTCATTGAGAAGTCAGCTGCTAGTCTCATTGGGACTCCCTTGTATGTTACTTCCTGTTTTTCCCTTGCTGCCCTTAAGATTCTCTCTTTGTCTTTGAATTTTGCCATTTTAATTGCAATATGTCTTAGAGATGGCCTCTTTGTGTTTTTATTGAATGGGACCCTCTGTGCTTCCTGGATTTGTGTGACTCTTTCTCTCATCAAATTAGAGACATTTTCCATCATTACTTTTTCAAACAGGCTTTATATTCCCTGCTCCTCTTCTTCTCCTTCTGGTATCCCTATTATACAGATATTATTATGTTTCATGAGGTTCTTAAGTTCCCTTGATCCCTCTCTTTCTTTCTGAGTCTTTTTTCCTTTTCTTGCTCTTTCTGGGACCTTTCTTATACCTTGTCCTCCAGCTCACTGATTCTATTCTCTGCTTCATGTACCCTGATTTTGATTCCTTCTACAGTATTCTTCAATTCAGAAATTGTATTCTTCACTTCCTCTGGTCTCTTGTTGATTCTTTCTATGTCCTTTTTCATCCTGATATAGTTTGCAGTAATTTCCTCATAGTTTCCCTGTAGTTTTTGGTAATTCTCACTGAGCCCATTGAGCTTCCTTATAACCATTGGTTTGAACTCAATATCTGGAAGTTGACTTGCCTCTATTTCATTTAGCTCTCCTTCTGAGAGTTTCTCCTTTCTTTTGATCAGAGGTTGTTTCTTTGTCTTCCCATTATTCGGGAGAATTTTCTTGTTTGTCTCTACTTCTTAAAGTGATCTGCTTTGACTCCCTGAGTTTGTGGTATGAACTTCAATGGTAGAAGTTGAGATTCAGTAGTGCTGTCTCCTTGGTCACCTGAACTAGATGCTCTTGGGATACCCTTTATGCCATTTACATCAGTTCTCTGGATGTAATTGTGTTTTGATTGTGTTTGGGTCATTCTTCAGTGTGTACTTCCCTCCAGCAGGTTGACTAAGGGTCAACCTTAGTCAATATTGCTAAGAATCAACTAAGGATCAATCTTAGTCAATCCTTGCTAAGAATTGAACCAGCAACTCTTTGGTTTGCAGGCCGATGCTCAGTCCACTAGGCCACCTCAGCCAGGGCGAGGTCAAATTTTGATGGCACACCCAGATGTCCTCAGCTGTCATGGAGAATACTTACCATATTTGTATGTATGTTTTCCCCATTATACTGGCAGATAATTATTAATCTAGAAGAAAGAGGTGAATTAAAGAGTTAATGTATTAATCTCTGTAGTGTGGGGCCAAGAGGCTTTTAGGTTCATTGTATTCTTTAAAAAAGAACCCATTGTTTCATATGTAGCTAGTGAAATAGTAATAAAACATAAAAATTGTGATAAGAATAAGAAAATGATACCTATTGAACACTACCATCCAACTACATAAACATGTGCATACACACACACACACACACACACGCACACACACCATTCTGTCTATTGTTTCCATCATAGTTGTCATCACCTCATCACATACCCATTCTTTTCACTCCTGGTAAAAAAAAACAACAAAAGCACTTATTGAAGCTTGTGGAAGTCATTGAGATGCATTGTTGTGTAATACCCTCAAAAGTATGGAAATGTGCCTTAGCTAAGTGTTCCTCAGCTTGGTCCAAATGCTTGCAGCATTATGAAAGACACTGTTTGCATTTCAAAAAGAAGGACCTACAAGAGAAGAAATGATGCTAAAGGATTTGCTTGGAGTTGTGGGGGGAAACTTCCTTGTTAGAAATCAAATCTCTCAAACATCAAGAACAGAAAATAAAAGCCCTATGAAAGAACAAATGTAGACATACTGCCAGAACTGAAAATTCCAGTTCATGGCCAACTGCCAGTCTCAGGAAATTTCCAGAAATCTGTAAATTATTCCTGTTTGTACCCAGAAGAAAAAAACAGGAGTAAAAAAAGTTCCCAGCCTGTTGTTAATTGCCAAAACCTATGTATCAAGCTCCTCTGATAGAAGAGCTTCTTGAGAAGTTCACATATGAATAGAGAAGAAAAAGAGACAGTGGCCAAGCTTTCTTATTATCTTTGGTGGTTTTCTCAAATATAACAACTGGTGAACTTCACAGAGGAATAAACTCTGAGGATGGAAAAATTTGGATACCAACAAGATGAACCTTTTCATCTTTGCCAGGTTATGGTGATCCAAATAGCTTCTTTTTTGAGTGAACATGGATACCCTGTATACACAAACTCACTGGCAATGTGTAACTAGATCTGGTTGGGTTAACGGACTTGGGCAAAGCATTTTCATCAAACCTTGAGCTGTGTTCAATGGTGCAATTGATAAACTGAGGTACTACTTTGATCATCAATTTAATTATCAATGCAGCCAAACAATGGGTTTGTACTTTTCAGCTGAATTGGTTGGTCATTTTACTGAATTAATTGAATCAACTAGCTACACTGGGGCCAGAGGGGAGAGGTTGCATAAGAAAATGGGAAAATTGTCATATTCAAAAATTGATGAAATAATAAATATTTCATAATGAGATATCTATACAATTTAGGTTTCTTTAAAATCAATTATTGAACTTTTAACTACCCACGTTTATGCTCAGCCCCAGGCAAGGTACAGGTATATCAAAATGACAGTGGTTGAAATGTGGTTTTTGCCCTCATGCAGCTTATAGCTTAAGTGACAAGAGAGATGTTTTGAACAAATAATAAGACAAATAAATAAGTATATATAAATAACAATTGTTTTTAGCTCTATAATTTTAAAATATGGAAAAAAGCATCTTTTAAAAAGGAATGCAAAGTAGCTTTAGAATTTTGCTTTCTTTTTTCCTCTCTTCCTTCTCTCATTCATTCCCATTGCCTGCTGTCTCTCCCTCTCTCCTTCCTTCTATTTCTTTCCTTTTCTCTCTCTCTCTCCCCTCCCATTTTTGCTTCATTGGAGAATGTGTAGGTTGAAGGCAGTTGAAATGCATAAATATGAAGTAAACCTAAGAGACAAGATGAAAAGTTTTCTCAAGTAAAATGTACTGGAAGAAGAAAAAGATCAGAATGTAAGGAAACAACTAGTATAGGCAAGACAAAACACTGAAAGCTTCATGAATTCCACTTAAAATATAAAACAATGGCCCTGGCTGTTGTGGTTCAGTGTATTGAGTGCCAGCCTGTGAACCAAAGTGTCGCTGGTTCCATTTCCAGTCTGGGCATGTACCTGGGTTGCAGGCCAGGTCCCCAGTAGGGAGTATGTGAGAGGCAACCATATATCGATGTTTCTCTCCCTCTCTTTCTCTCTCCCTTCCTCTGGCTCTAAAAATAAATAAAATATTTAAATATATATGTGTATATATATGTATATATATACACATATATATACACACACGCATACACACATATATTCATACATATATATGATATCAATGGCTTAGCTTGGCAAAGTTAGGAAAATAAGTCCAGAAGAAAGAAATCATTAAGAAGTTTTTTTTTTCATTTTTCTGTAAGTGGAAAAGAGATTTTTGCTTTGTTTTCTTTTTTTACCATAACTATTTTATTGCATTTTTCCATGACTGTTTATCCCCTTACACACCCCAATGACCACACTTTTGTCCATGTTCTTGAGTCCTTTTTCCTTTTTGCTCAATCCCTCCACCTCCTAACCTCCCCCCTACCACAATAGCCATCATCCTGCCCTCCATCTATGAGTCTGTTCCCATTTTTCTTGTTAGTTAAGTTTGTTCATTGCCTCCCACATATAAGTGAAATAATACAGTATTTGTCTTCCTCCAACTGGCTTATTTCACTTAGCATAATGTTCTCCAGGTCCATCCATGCTGTTGCAAAGGGTAAAATTTTCTTCTTTTATGTGGCAAGTAGTATTCCATTGAATATTCTGTAGTTGTTTTATCCACCCATCTACTGACACTTGGACTGCTTCTATATCTTGGCCATTGTAAATAACACTGTAGTGAACATAAGGGTGCTTATATTCTTTCACATTAGTGTCTTGGGTTTCTTTGTATATATTTCCAGAACTAGGATTGCTGGGTCAAAAGGCAGATCCATTTTTAAGTTTTGAGGTATCTCCAGACTGCTTTCCACAGTGGCTGCAGCAATCTGCATTCCAAATCTTCATCAGCATTTGTTCTTTGTTGATTTATTGATGATAGCCATACTGACCAGTGTGTGGTGATATCTCATTGTGGTTTTAATTTTAATTTCTCTGATGATTAGTGACATTGAGCATCTTTTCATATGTCTATTGACCATCTGTAGGTTCTCTTTGGAGAAGTGTCTATTTGGGTCCTTTGCCCATTTTTTAATTGGATTTGGGGAGTTAGTGTTGAATTTTATAAGTTCTTTATAAAATTTTGATATTAATCCCTCATCTAATGTTATCAGTAAATGTGTTCTCCCATTCCATGGGTAGTCTTTTTATTTTGTGGGTGGTTTCCTTTGCTGTGCATAGGGTTTTTTAGTTTGATATAGTTTCATTTCTTTATTTTTTTTTATTTTGTTTCCCTTGCCTGAGGAGATATGTCAGATAAAATATTGCTACAAGCAATGTCCAAGGTTTTAATACCTGTATTTTCTTCTAGTTGTTTTCTTTCAAAGATGTTCTCATGAAATATATTTTACTGGAAGAATTTTGGATAGAGTAATTAATTACTGGCTCAGATGAGTGAAATGTGATGCCCAAAGTCACACATCAGGCAGAGCCACCAGGTATCAAACTGTTAAACTGTTTTTTTTTTAACTGTATTATACCAGTTCTAAGTAAAGAAAGCTTTCCAATACAATGCATCACTTCTTAAAGGACATCTTAATTTACACTCTAGGTCTCCATACAGCCATCACTCTGGTATTTGAGTGAAGGGAGCTATGAGTTTTCACAGGAGAGGGTTGTAACAGGCAGGTAATTCTCCCCAATGCCTTCATGCAGTACCAGGAAGCCTAGTTTGACACTCACCCAAGCTTCATCCTCCAAACAGCTTTAGAGAAAAACAAAGCTGATATTTTTATTTCTACTTTTGAGTCTTGCAAGGTCACATGGAAAAGAAAGATGTAAATTATTGAGACACCTCAAAGCCCAACTACATATCCTTTATTTTATATATATATATACATATATATACATATATATATATATATATATATATATATATATATATATATATATATATATAATAGTGGTTAACATACAAGCAAGCAAAATACAACAAGAGACATTGAAATAAAAAACGAACTGACAGTAACCACAGGGGAGGGGGAGGGAGGTAACAGGGGAAAGAAGGAGAAGGGTCATCAAGGAACATGTATAAAGGACCCATGGGCATGGACAATGGGGAGGGGGTAAGGATTGAGTGTGGGAGGTGGGGGTGTGTGGGGCAGAGAAGAGTGGTGTGCAGAAATAGGGACAGGTATAGTTGAAAAATAATAATAAAAAAAACAAAAACAAACAAAAAACTAACAAAGAAAATGTTGGCACTGGAGCCAGACTGACTGAGTTTATATCTCGGCTCTGACATTTTCTAGCTGTGTTGCTCTGGGTGAATTGCTTAACTTTTCTGGGCCTCTGTGAAATGGGATAAAATGTAGTAGAATCTATCTTAAAGTGTTTTATAAAAAATTTTTAAAAATTAAAAAACTGTCTCACACTGCCCTGGCTCGAGTGGTTCAGTGGATTGAGTGCCAGCCTGTGAACCAAAGGGTCGCTGGTAAAATTCCCAGTCAGGGCACATGCCTAGGTTGTGGGCCAGGTCCCCAACAGGGGTGCTTGAGAGGCAACCACACATTGATGTTTTTCTCCTGCTCTTTCTAACTCCCTTCCTCTCCCTGTAAAAATAAATAAATCTTTTAAAAAGAAACTGTCTCACACATAGTGTGCCCTATATGAGTGTTATCTTTGTTTTTCTATAAGATAAATTTAATTAGCTAGTTTTTAACAATGGTTTATTACTATATATAAGGGACAGAATTTCAAGAAAATGATTCATTGTATATAGGAGTTTTTATTATATTAATATTTCAAATATTTTTATAAAGGAGACAGTGTAGTTGCTGATTAAAATATGGACTTGGAGTCCAATGCCTGCATTCAAATCGCAGCCTTATGACTTACCAGTTGTGTGAACTCAAGCAAGTTACTTAATCTCCTTGTCTGCCCATCAGGACTCCTGGTATACAAAGAGTAGACACTCAGAAATTCTTGTTGACCTAAATTGGTTTCTACCAAATTCCCTCAACTTGTCTATGAGAAACTCAGTCATTCCCCTGCTGGATCACTCTGATTCTAGATACCTGTCCCAGATGATTACTACCTCAAACTTCTTTCTGTTTTCATTGACTGTTCTCATGAATATGAGTTTGGATTGTTCTACCACCTGCCAAGCTCCTTTTCTAACCATGTTGGGCAGATCTCCTTAATCACTTTTCAAGTGACCTCAGATGGCTGGAGAGGCAATGTAGGCATATGAGTATATCAATACAAGAGAATAAAAGTTAAGAGTACAAACCTCCACAATCTTCAAGTTAGATACATAGCAAAGTCTGGTGTCTTCTCCCCATCCCTCTTTCTAACTTCACACTGTGGAAAGAATGATATTTTTTTTAATTTAAATTGGGTCATGCCTCTTCCTTGCTTAATTGTTAAAATGTATGGAATGCTTAATGTCAAGTACATTTCTTTCCTTTTTTTACACAACACTACATAATGTTTTTATTGTTACTCTATTTCAGTTGTCTCAATTTTTCCTACTTTGCCCTCCTCTGTGCACCCCACCCACTGCTCCCACAGTTAACCCCAACCCTATTGTCCATGATCATGGGTCATTCATACATGTTCTTTGACTAGACCCTTCCCCTTCTTTTGACCATTATCCTCCTTCCCCTTCCTCTCTGGCCAGTGTCTGTTCTTTGTTTCCATGCCTGTGATTCTATTTTGTTCATTAGTTAATTTTGTTCATTAGATTACTCTAATAAGTGAGATCATATGGTATTTGTCTTTCACTGACCGGCTTATTTCACTTAACATAATATTCTTCTGCTATTTACAATAGCCACATGCTGGAAACAGCCTAAGTGCCCATCAGTAAATGGATCACAAAAACTGTGGTAAGTTTACACAATGGAATAGTATGCAGCATAAAGAAAGAAGGAACTCCTACTTTTTGTGGCAGCATGGATGGAACTGGAAAATATTATGGTAGGTGACACATTTTTTTTAATTTCAAGTATTCGACATTTTTTGTTTTGAAAACACTCACAGTGAGAATTCTTTAAGAAATAAGAGTGAATGAGAGAAGTCATACAACATGTAAGCCAGGGAAGTGGCCCATTTTTATTTTATTATTTATTATTTTAAATTTTTATTGAATTTATTGGGGTAATATTGGTTAACAAAATTACATAGGTTTCAAGCATAGCCAAAATCTGGAAACAGCCCAAGTGCCCATCAGTAGATGAATGGATAAAAAGGCTGTGATACATTTATACAATGGAATATTACACAGTCATAAGAAAGAACAAACTCTTACCTTTTGCAACAGCATGGATGGACCCAGAGAACACCATACTAAGTGAAACAATCCAGTCATAGAAAAACAAATACCATATGATTTCACTTATATGTGGAATCTAATGAACAAAATAAACTAACAAACAAAATAGAAACAGACTCATGGATACAAAGAACAGGCTGACAGCTGTCAGCGGGGAAAAGGTTGGGGGACGAGTGAAAAAAGTGAAAGGATTAAGCAAAAAAAAACACCATGATACATAATATTTTATTGTTTAGAACCTATTACTAAGGAAAAACAGCTACAAAATGATAAATGTAAACCTATACCTCCTAAAGCTGAAACTAATAATAGCTTTGGACCGTTAGTAAAAGAATCACTTTCCTTTACTGTTGGAGTATTGATTATTTACTACTAGGGGTATTTATAACCTAAGTTATAAAATCTTTTAAATTACACAAAAATTTAATGAAAACTCAAGCAACAAAATTTTGCCTAATTTCAATTCTAGTGGGGATTTAACTTAACATTCAGAGATTTCCTTTACCACTATGAATTTGTCAAGGACCCTTCTAAGCCCTTTATGTATATGGACCCACTAAATTTTCACTAGTAATATTATTCTCATGTTATAGATGAGCAAGGTGCAGCACAGGAAGGTTATTCAAGATGACACATACACTAAGTTGTTGGGGTAAAAAATAAACCCTGTTACCATGGCTTCAGAGTTCTTGATCTTGGGACTACACCATTCCCCACTCAAGAGTTTATCCCCCTGAGAGAAAAATCTTTACAATGATGTTCAAGGCCTGCATCTCCTACCACTGCCCAATACCTGTGCTCACCATTACACAGTCACACTAGCCTGTTATTTCTAGTACATGTCAAGATATGTCCCACTATAGTGCATTTACACTTTCAGTTTTCTTTGTAAGGCATCTCCTCTTCTCCTCCTCCACATGTCTGTTTAAATGTTACCAGGTCAGAGATCTTTCCTGATCTTCCTTTCTTAGCAAATAACCCCTCTCCAGTTGTTTACTCCAAGACTCATAAAAGAGCAGCCTCCTCATTTTGTTCAGGTCACTTTTCTCACTGTATTTACAAGATTATGAACTATCTCCCCTGCTGGCCTGTGGGATCTTGAAAGCAAGGATTATATATCTCGTTGGTTCACCTGGCACCTATCTGGCACAGTGCCAGCATTTAAAATAGGCTTAATTAATAGTAAAGAATATATAATCAACACATTTCTTATAGAACTTATTAACTTATATTGTCATTGTTTTGAACTTCTCAAACTAATGCTCTATTTATTGATTCCTATGTCCTTTGTATCCAGTATATAGTAGTTTCATTTTTAATAGTTTATTTTATTTTATTTTTAATTATTTTATTATTGTTTAATTACAGTTTTCTGCATTTTCCCCCATCACTACCCCCTACCCCAGCCATAACCCCCACCCTCCCTTGCTTTCACCCTCCCCTTGGTTTTGTTCAAGTGTCCTTTACACTAGTTCCCGAAAACCTTCCCCCCCATTATCCCCTCCCACATCCCCTCTGGTTACCGTCAGATTGTTCTCACTTTCAATGTCTGTGGTTATATTTTGCTTGCTTTTTTCTTTTGTTGATTAGGTTCCAGTTAGAGATGAGATCATATGGTATTTGTTCCTCACTGCCTGGCTTACTTCACTTAGCATAAGGCTCTCCAGTTCCATTCATACTGTCCCAAAGGATAGGAGCTCCTTCTTTCTCTCTGCTGTGTAGAATTCTATGGTGCAAATGTACCATAGTTTTTTGATCCACTCATGTATTGATGGGCACTTATGTTGCTTCCAGCACTAGGCTATTGTAAATTGTGCTATGAAGATTGGAGTGCATAGGTTCTTTGGGATTGGTGTTTCAGGGTTCTTAGGTTGTAATCCCAGCAATGGAATTGCTGGGTCAAAAGGCAGTTCCATTTTCAGTTTTCTGAGGAAATTTCATAGTGTTTTCCACAGTGGCTACACCACTCTGCATTCCCAATAGCAGTGCACTAGTGTTCCCTTTTCACCACATCCTCTCCAACTCTGGTTTGTTGATTTATTTATGATGGTCATTCTCTCTGATGTGAAGTCATATCTCATTGTGGTTTTAGCTTGCATCTCTCTCGTGGCTAGTGATACTGAGCATCTTTTCATATGTCTCTGGGCCCTCTGTAGTTCCTCCTCAGAGAAGTGTCTGTGCAAGTCTTTTGCCCATTTTTTAATTGTGTTTTTTGTCTTCCTGGAGTGGACTCGTGTGGGTACTTTATATATTCTGGAGATCAAACCTTTGTCCAAGGAATCATAGGCAAATATGTTTTCCCATATAGTTGGTTCTCTTTTCATTTTAATGCTGTTTTCTTTAGCCATGCAGAAGCTTTTTAATTTGATGAGGTCCCATTTGTTTATTCTTTCCTTTATGTCCCTTGCTTTAGGGGACATACCAGTGAAGATGTTACTTCTTGGAATGTCTGAGATTTTCCTGCCAATGTTTTACTCCGGGGCTTTTATGGTGTCACAACTTATATTCAAGTCTTTTATCCATCTTGAATTTATTTTTCTGTGTGGTGTAAGGTGGTGATCATGTTCTTTTTTTTTTTTTTTGCATGTAGCTGTCCAGATCTCCCAACGCCATTTGTTGAAGAGGTTATTTTTGCTCCATTTTATGCTGCTTCCCTCTTTTGTGGTGGACTCCAGCCAGCAGAGTCCGCCTTTTGTGGCTGATGATGAGAATAAATGCACAGGCGACAGCAATCCTGTGGAGAAAAAGGGACAGCATGGCTACTCTCTCAAGGGGAGAGTGTCTATGAATGCCTCAGCCACTCTCTAAATAGGAGAGTGCCTCGACCCTTGCCTAGAAAACCTTTTATTGTTTTCCTTGGGTCTTACATCAGAGAAGGATTTACTACCTATTACATAGAATATTATTGTCTACATTTTAGGTACAATCACGGAAATGAAAATAACATGCAGAGGGTAATGGTGATGACCTGATTAGCTCTGTCCTTGGGAAAATTCACACAGGCTTTGGAAATTACCTTGAAGATAGACAATACACATTTATTGTTTTAGACCAAGGTGATGGAGTTTTAGCAAGAGCAAGCAATAACAGTCTGTATGCATTTTCTAGGCCTGATTCCCATGAGAAAACTCAGTTTGAAGATCTGGCTCCTGCCTACAACTTCACTTCTGTAGGTTTTCCATACAGAGCTGAATTACATTTGCCAGACTAAAACAAACCGGTCCCCTATACCCTTTGTCAAATGTTAATCAACCATAGAGACTTGGGTTTATTTTTGGGCTCTCTATTCCGTTCCATTGGTCTATGTTTCTGTTCTTATGCTAGTACTAGGCTGTTCAGATTACAATGGCCTTGTAATACAGTCTGATATCAGGTATTGTGATCCTTATACTTTATTGTTCTTTCTCAGAATTGCTGCAGCTATCCGGGGCGTTTATGGTTTCATATAAGTTTCCAAAATGTTTGCTCTACATCTCCAAAATATGTCATTGGTACTTTAATAGGGATTGCATTGAATACATAAATCACTGTGGGTAGTATGGACATTTTGATGATGTTAATTCTTCCAACCCATGAACATGGTACCTGCTTCCATTTGTTTGTGTCTTCCTTAATTCTTTCTACACTGTTGTAGTTTTTGAGTACTGGTCATTTACCTCCTTGGTTAGATTTATTCCTAGGTACTTTATTTTTCTTGTTGCTATATCAAGTAGGATTTTTTCCTGATTTCTTTTTCTGATATTTCACTGTTGGTATAAAAATGCCTTTGATTTCTGAATATTGACTTTGTATCCTGCTGTTTTGCAAAAATCACTTATTAGGTTGAGAAGTTCTTTGGTGGAGTCTATAGGATCTTCTATGTACACTTTCATGCCATTTGTAAGCAATGATAGTTTTGCTTCCTCCTTTCTGATTTGGATGTCTTTTATTTCTCTTTCTTGTTTGATTGCTGTGGCTAGGACTTCCAATACTATGTTGAATGTAAGTGGTGAAAGCAGCCATCCTTGTCTTGTCCCTGATTTTACTGGGAAAGCTGTAAGATTTTTCCCATTGAGTATGATGTTGGCTGTAGGTCTCTCATATATGGTCTGTATGATGGTGAGGAATTCTCTCTCTATTCACACTTTGCTAAGTGTTTTTATCATGAATGGGTGCTGTACCTTATCAAATGCTTTTTCCACAGCTAATGCTTTGGTCATGTGATTTTTGTCTTTTATTTTGGTTATGTGATATATTACATTTATTGATTTGTGAATATTGTACCAACCATCCTTGCATCCCTGGGATGAATCTGACTTGGTCATGGTGTACAATGTTTTGAGTGTATTGCTGGATGTAGTTTGCCAATGTTTTTTTGAGCATTTTAACATCTGTGTTTATCAGCAATATTGGCCTGAACTTTTCTTTTTTTCTTATGTCTTTATCTGGTTTTGGGATTAGGATGATGCTGGCTTCATAGAAAGAGTTTGGGAGTCTTCCATCTTCTTGATTTTTTTGGAATAGTCTGTGAAGGATAGGGGTTAGGTCTTCCTTAAATGCTTTGTAGAATTCTCCTGTGAAACTGTCCAGTCCAAGGGCTTTGTGTTCAGAGAGTTTTTTGATTAGTGCTTCAATTTCGTCAGTTGTTATTGGTCTGTTCAGGCTTTTGGCTTCTTCTTCATTCAGTTTTGGGAGATTATATTTTTCTAGAAATTTGTCTATTTCACCCAGGTTTTCAAATTTCTTGGCATATAGTTCTTTATAGTAATTTCTTACAATCCTTTGTATTTCCTTGGTATCAGTTGTAATCTCTCCTCTTTCATTTCTGATTCGGTTTATTTGAGTCCTCTCTCTCTCTCTCTCTCTTTTTTTTTTTTTTTTAATGAGTCTGCTTAAAGGCTTGTCGATTTTGTTAATCTTTTCAAAAAACCACCTCCTGGATTCATTGATCCTTAGAAATGTGGTTTTAGACTCTATGTCATTTAATTCTGCTCTGATCTTGGTTATTTCCTTACTTGTACTTGCTCTGGGCTGTCTTTGTTGTTGTTTATCAAGTTCTTGTAGGTATAGGGTTAGGTTTTTTATTTAAAATGTTTCTATCTGTTGTAGGTAGGCCTGTATTGCTTTGGACTTCTCTCTCAGGACTGCTTTAGCTGTGCCCTATAAGTTTTGGGTTGTTGTGAGTTCATTTTCATTTGTTTTTAGAAACTTTTTTTTATTTTTTAGCACTTTATTTATTTATTTATTTTATTGATTATGTCATTACAATTCTCGCATTTCCCCCTTCATTCCCCTCCACCCTGCAAACCCCCTCCCACCCACACTCCCCCTCTTTAGTTCATGTCCATGTATCATAAGTTCTTTAGCTTCTACATTTCCCACACTATTCTTGCCCTCTCCCCGTCTATTTTCTCCCCACCGTCTATGCTACTTATTCTCTGTACCTTCTCCCCACCCTCTCCTCCCATTCCCCTGTTGCTAACCTTCCATGTGACCTCCATTTCTGTGGCTCTGCTCCTGTTTTAGGTGACCGCTTAGTCTGCTTTTGTTTTAGGTGTGGATGTTAATAATTGTGAATTTGCTGTCCTTTTACTGTTCATATTTTTATCTTCTTTTTCTTAGGTAAGTCCCTTTAACATTTCATATAGTAAGGGCTTGGTGATGATG
>PVKM010025847.1:0-19709 GCA_004027735.1 Carollia perspicillata | reverse complement strand
TAGCCATTGATGAGAACTTAGAACCACAAACCTTAAGTTTTTTCATCCCTCTTTCTAGTATAATTCTCTATAATTACTATTCTAATGAACAGAGCTTAGAACCTTGTCTAATTCCATGGTCTGCCACATGATTGTACCTATAGAGAAAAATAGCAAAAACTTAGTCCAATCCACAGACATCCAGTGGTTTGTCATTTAGGCAGAATTTATAAGGTGTTCTCTATTTCCCTTCAGCTAAGACTCTAAAACTCAAAAGAAAATCTTTCTTGTGATCTCTGAGTCTGGACAGTGGCATGCTAGTATGCAAAAATGGACAGTATCCTTCTTGTGTTTCCAAACTGGATTTCATTTTTCACTAGGCAGTAAAGTACTTAAACTTCTCTGTATCTCATCTGTGAAGTGGGGGCTGGAGCTGTAAAAATGCTCTCACCTATTTTGAAAGGGAATGAGTAAGTTCTCTCTATTAGGTTTTACTAGACAATACTACCAAGATAGAGAAGAATAAATTATTCCCTCAGGGTTGTTCTTCTTAAGTTATCCTGGAATAAAAATAAGTTTGAATTTGTCTTCAGGTGAATTGCAGGGATAAAACAAAAATAAATCAAAGCACTTCAACATGTCAACAGTATGCTTCCTTCTTAGCATAGTCCTGTGATAAGATCTCATACTTGCCACAATTTCTCTCTCTCTCTACACACACACACACACACACACACACACACATATCCTCTCTATCACATTATCCTATACACATGATCCAGCTATTCAGGGTACAAAATACTTTGTTCTTTCTATTCAATCACTAATTTACTAGAAGACACCCTCCACTACCTTGGATAATTTGCCTCTTGAAGAGAAAGATAATTTCCATGGTTGGCCCTCAGACAGGTAATGACTAAAAATAACATAACATAGGTACTATACTAGGAATATTGGAAGAGCACAACATATATAATGTACAAACATATATATACATATATATAATGTACAAACATATAATGTCAGGACCCGTTTTGTGTGAATCTGATTTCAGAAGAATTGCTCAGCATGTGTATTAGAAAAACCTTCTGCTCCAGTTTTAAGACCCCACCATCCTCAACACAGGAGCTTTACTCAGGTGGGCTCTCCTCGTGGTCACAAGATGCTGCCACATAGTTCCTGGTTTCATGTGCAGATGAAACTAGATCTAACAGAAGAGACAATGCCTCTTCCTGAACTTAAGAGTGAAATAGAAACTTGTAGAAATGTTTTTTTCTGAGAAGTTCCCCTAGCCAACCTCTCATTTTCAGGGAGCCATAACTAAAGGAATTTATTGGCAAAGGGAATTCTTGATTGGCTCAGACATATTAGGATCCACTCTTTGGATGGAAGAAGATTCTCTTTCCTGAAGGAAAACTGGAAGGGGAAAAAAGGGAATTCTATTGTAAAGGAAAAAGAGGTTTCTCTCCCACCTACTTTTTTGTAGTACATGGGAAAGAAGTTGAGAAATACTGTCACATAAGAGTTCTAGCAACTGTCAAAAAATTTCCATTTTCTAAGTTTCCTTGTTTGAAACATTCCTTAAGCAATTCCACATGCCAGACTCTCCAAACAGTGACGTTTCTTCTCATCTACACTTCATTCTATCACAGCTTCATTGCGTGTACAGCATTTTCTCTTTAACTTATTCTTCACCAAGGCTTCCAAGCCAGGTCAGTCAGGATGTTTATAAGAGCTCACTCAGTTGCACATTATTATTATTTATCACTAATTTAAATAAGTTTGAAAGTTGCGTTTCACTGAGTGTTTACTGGATGTCAGGCATTGTGCTAAATGCTCCCCATGTGTGGACTTACCTAACCATCATAGTATATCAGAAGAAGGTACTGTTTTATTGTTCTTCTTTGATAGAGAAACTGAGTGTCAGAGAGGTTAAGGAACTTGCTCAAGTTCACAGTTAAAAGTGACAGAGCAGGTCCTTCACCTGTGCTTATCTGATTCCATAATCTGTGTTTACCATTTTCTTTCAGATTAGAGGCTATAATGAATGAGTAGATATGATTGATTGACTTCCATGTTCATAATTACTCATAGCTTCTGTCTTCCTAATAGCTCAGGGAGTATAAACATTATGATATCCTGTCCTCAGATTGAAAGAACTGGGAGTGGGTTAGAATCATTACCAGAATGGCTAAAGATCAGAAAATGAGAGAATCATAGTAAGAGCTGAGGACGGAAATAAGAGTTTTCTGACTTTGTGGCTAGTGTTCTGTCAATAGATCATCAAGTTTCTTATTCAAGAAAGAAACCATTCTTCCATAAAGTTTGGGTTCTTAGCATCATGGTCCAAGTGACACTATGGTGTTCAAGGAAGAAGAAAATCAAGTCAGGACACATGAACCATTCACACCCACTACTTGAAATATGGCCTCTAGCCCAATAACAAAAGTCTGTATTTCAGAGCTTTGAGGAAAAACTATCCTTGCTGGTACATGAAGGGCAATTTCTCAATGGGAAAGGGACGCCCAGAAATTATTGCTTTCTCTTTCCGAGCATGTTTTGGACTCCTTCAAAGTTTAATCAGATTCAACATGGGATAAAGCCATTGTGTTTGTCTAAAATTTGTGATTTGCAAATAGAGATTGGCAGGATGAACCACAAGTTTTGTTACAAACATTGCTCAAATGCACTTACTTCCAGTCACTATTTCAGATTCAGAGCAGTTTGCCTCTAGGAGGATAGAGAAACACTTCAAGAACTGATATGAGTGTAGGGGTGAAGGCTTAATGAGATGATGTTGTTTTGGAATTCTCTTTGAAATATTTGTATGTTAGAGTATTTGTGTTGTTATAGAGGGCTCTGTGAGTCTTCAGACCAAATTGTAATCCCTAATATATATTCCAAAGCATCCTAAGATTTTCCATTGTGGTATTATGTGCTCTTACAATTATATACTTAATTAGCCAGAAGTGTTTATTGAATATCTGCTTTCCTCTCTGGACAAAGATCTTAGAAGGTGATGATTGTGTCAGTCTTATTCTCTCCTGTATCATCAGAGCCTAGAAAAAGTATATAACACATTATGGGTACTTCATAAATATCTGTTGCCTATGGATGAATGCCTAATTTGTGAAAGCTGCTTTATGAAGCTTTAGGTGGTACTCTAAGAAAGACATATGAGCATTAATCCACATTCAGGAAAATATTATGCAATAATATTTTGCATTGATTGAATTAAACAGACATTTAAGCAGTACCTGCTTTTTGCAAATGAAAGAAGTATTCTATTCAAGGAACTCACAGTGTAAGAGGAGTAGAATTACTAATCATTTTGTAGTATATATTTTCTACTTTTTCACATTAATAATGGAATTTTCATTTACCCACCAAAGTGTCAGTAGGAAATGTACTTACTGCCTTTGCTAAAGACTACTTTTTCTAGCATCCCTTTAATCAGATATGGACATATGACCAAATCTAGCCAATGGCATGTCAGCAGCAATGCAGCATATAACTCTGAGAGATAACTATAACTAGAGCTACTTCCCTGGACCCAGAGATAGAAGTTCCACATTTAGGATAGTACAGACACTTGGGACTGTTCATTCTTTGTTCTCCAAGAGAAAAATAAAACTTGCATTTTGTTTTAGCTACCATATTTTGGAGTATCTCTCTGTTACTGCAACTTAACTTACATCCAAATAATAGGGACAAAAAAACCCCACACAATATATTATGTTAAGTGCAACAATGATAGAAGTATAGCAGTAGAGCCTGATCTTACCAAGATAATATTAGTGTCTAAAAATAAATGTTTTGCATCATCTACATTAGTTCTAAATGACCCAGAAAATATAGTAATAGTCAATGTTTCTCATGGCCTTTACATTATTCTTCAATTCCTCCAAAATATTGAGGAAGTCTCAACTACTTCCTGAACAAAGTGTCAGACATCAGTGTCTGTATTGGTAAAATGCCTGAAATCATTCACTCATTTTTTCTCCATGTTTTGCCTTCATGCCTGCCTCAATTTCATCTACTGACTATTGTATGCACCTGAGCTTATGTAAGTCAAGAAGGCATGTGAAGTTCTTCCATGGAGGTGGCCCAGAGAATTCAGTGTTTAACTCTGTGTCTGATGAGTGGGGCATGGAATGCATTATAGAAGAGATTAATAATACTCCACATGAAAGGAAAAAATGAATTTGTTCATATCTCTTTAACAAGACATGACATTCAAGATGTTTAACTTACTGGATTTGCTGAAGATCCTTCCTGTCTGATACCATCTTGGGTGATTTTATATAGCCCATCACTCATGTGCTCCTCTCCAGAAGTTGTAGTACATCTCAGTAAGCATGGCCACGGGTGCACCTATGCTGACTGGGTGCATGTGTTTATGATGTGTAATATGCTATGACACTTGCTTTGTAAAAAGTATTGGCCACAGACTTCTGGCCAAGATGGAGGTGTAAATAAACATGGTTCACCTCCTCACACAACCATAGCAAAAATTACAATGGCACTACAAATCAATTATTACCCAGAATCATCAGAAAATTGAACTGTATGGAACTCTGACAGCAAAGGAAATTAAAGTCACATTCATCCAGCCAGGTAGGAGGAGTGGAGAAGGGAGTGAAATAGGCAGTTGAAAACTGTTGGGAACCACCCTGCCTGGTTTCAGAACCCCACCATGGCTAAGGCTGAGAGGGAGACCTTGGGACCATAAGCCACTAAGGAGACAAAGCTTACCTGCCTGACAGGGGCCCCACCTCTGCCTCCTTTACTTCATGCTGCTTGGCCCTGAGCCTGATCAGTTAGCCAATGATGGGTAAAATTCCTCAAAGGACGGATGACCTAAGATAGGCATGGTCATGAAAGGACCCTCAGGGAAGGACTTGGTGGGCTATAGAAAAAGTGGGTGATGGACCCTTGCCCCTCAGCTTTGACATAGCCTGAGTCCTCGTTCTATCTGCAAGAAGTCTAATCTCTTAGCTGCCTTACTTCCCCTGCCTGATTTAGGCCTCAAACAATACCAGAGGTGGGTGCCGCCCGGTGCTGGAAAGGGCAGGTTCCCCGGGGTGATCAGGCCTAAGAAAGAATGCATAAAATCCTGTGAAACCTGTTTTGCTAATATCCTCAACTTAAGTGATAAGGATCCAAGCATAAAATGATTTTGTTTCCCTAAAGTTTTATGGCCTTTTAGCTATCTGACCCTGACTCAAAATAAGCCCTCATAATTCTTTGAATGTTATCTATTGTTTGATTCTTACTGCCTGACAATGATTGATGAGCTTTAGGTATACACCCTGTATTCCTATGCAAATAAACCCAATAAAAGCCCATTGAGGAAAAGGCTCCTGGCCCTTCTCCTTGAAGAAATCAGCTACTTTTCCTCCCCAAGCAGATCATGTCTTGGTAGACTCATTCTCATCTGTGGAGGCTGGGGGCACAGGGCCCTGTGGGCAAAGCTGCCCCGCAGAAAACCCATGTGTGGTAGATAAATATCAGGAAGGATACCTCAGGAATGAGGGATCCCAGCCCCACACTACACTCTCCAGCCAAGATTTCTGTGCCAGCAAGATAAGTCCCCATAACTTCTTGCTGTAAAAAACAGTGAGGGTTGTGGTGGCAGAAGATACCACCAGATTCTCAGGCATCTCCTCTTAAAAGGCCCGCAATGAACTTAGGACTTACACAGACTCATTCCCTCTGGGCTCTAGCACCAGGGCAGCAGCTGGAAGGGCACCAGTGGCATATGAGAGGAAACTGAAGTGTCTGGCATCAGGGAAAGTGCCAGGGGACAGATTCTTCCTGGGAAAAATTCCAGAATCCAGGCAGCAGCATTATGCCCTTTCTGAGACCTCCCCTACACAAAGCCACAAAGTGGCAACACCAAATCAGAGACTCCATTGACCTAGTTTACATGTGTTGCCCCTCCCTGGTGATTACCTAAGAGTCTCTCCCATCCAACTCATAGGTGTGCTATTCTACAACAGGCCACACTACTTAGACTGTGATTCAAAGCAGCTCACCTAATACATAAAAACAAACACACGGAGGCTGACAAAATGAGGAGACAAAGAAATATGGCCCAAATGGAAGAACAGAACAAAACTCTAGAAAAAGAACTAAACAAAATGGAGATAAGCAATCTCTCAGATGCAGAGTTCAAAACACTGATTATTAGAATGCTCAAGGAACTCACTGGGTACTTCAACAGCATAAATATGATCCAGGCAGAAACAAAGGTTACACTAAGTGAAATAAAGAAAAATTTACAGAGAATCAACAGTGGCATGGATGAAGCTGAGAATCAAATCAATGGTGTGTAACATCAGAAAGAAAAAACATCCAATCAGATATCAGGAAGAAAAAGGAATCCAAAAAGAAAACAAGGATAGACTAAGGAGCCCTGAGACAAGTTCAAACATACCAATATTTGAATCATAGAGGGTCAGAGGGGAAAGAGAAAGAGCAAGAAATTGAAAACTTATTTGAAAAAGTAATGAAAGAAAACTTCCCTTATTTGGTGAAGGAAACAGACATACAAGTCCAGGAAGCACAAAGAGTCCCAAACAAGATGGATGCAAAGAGGACCATACCAAGACACATCATAATAAAAATGCCAAAGGCTAAAGATAAAGACAATCTTAAGTGCAGCAAGAGAAAAGCAGTTAGTTAGTTACCTACAAAAGAGTTCCCATAAGACTGTCAGCTGACTTCTCAAAAATATTTTGTAGGCTAGAAGGGACTGGCAATAATTATTCAAAGTAATGAAAAGCAAGGACCTACAACCTGGATTACTCTATCCACAAAGCTATCCCCGTAGAATGGACAGGCGGATAAAGTGCTCCCCAGACAAGGAAAATCTAAAGGAGTTCATCATCACCAAGCCACTATTATATGAAATGTTAAAGGGACTTATTTAAGAAAAAGATCAAAACTATAAGGATTAAAATGGCAATAAATTCACAACTATCAACAAATGAATCTAAAAACCAAACTAATCAAACAAGCAGAACAAAAACAGAATCATAGACATGGAAATCATTTAGAGGGTTATCAGCTGGGAGGAAAAATGAGGAGAATGGGGGAAAAGGTGCAGGGATTAAGAAGTACAAATTGGTAGGTACAGAATAGTCAGGGGGATGTTAAGAACAGCATGGGAAATGGAGTAGCCAAAAAACTGAAATGCAAGACCTGTGAACATGAACTAAGGAGGGGGGATTACCACAGAGAATGGGGGAAGTACTGGTAGGGGGACAAAGGGGAGAAAATTAGGGCAACTGTAATAGCACAAACAATAAAATATATTTTTAAAAAGAATTGGAGAGAAAATATTTCACATCATCTATAATAAGCTTCGTATAAGGAAATAAATGTCACCTAAATGGTATATGTAGATGTTTTAATTTTTTACTTTAACATATCCACTTGGCTTATAATGGAGACTTACTGCGAGTGAATTCACATGCTGGTCCAATTCTCCATTTCATCTCAAAACAGAATCCCAGAGTCTATATCTTGTTACACTTTTCTCCTGAGAGCTCATGAGATTGTGGTCAGGATAATAGGAACTAGCTACCTCACAACCCAATTACTCTCTGTGGTAGTTTGTCTGCAAAAATAGCCTCCTACAATTACACCCATCCCTGACACACATGCCATTCCTCCTACCGAGGGTGGAACCTGGTCCCTTACCTTGAGCCTGGGCTGGCCTCAAAGCTCTCTTTCACCATTAAAATGCAGCTAGAATAACGCTATGAGACTTCTGGGCCTACACTTCTGAGATACTTGGTAGGCTCTGCTTTGGCCCTCTTGGGATCCAGCCACCATATCAAAAAGCTGAAGCTACATTGTTGAAAGATCAGAGATCATGGAGAGACAGAAAGAGAGGCAATTCAGTCCCCTGTTGTTCCATCCTCCCTAGTTGAGGTTCAGGCATGTGAAGAAGACCATCTTGGTTCCTCCAGCTCAAGTCAAGCCCCATCAGCCAGTACCACATGGAGCAGAGATGAGCCATCCAAGCCAAGCCCTGGCATAATTGTGAGAAACTAAGTAGCTATGGTTATTTTAAGCCAATAAGTGGTAGGGTGGTTTTTTATAAAACCATATAAAACTAAAATAGGCAAGGAGAATGAAGCACAAATTCACCACAGCTCATCGAGTTGCAAATCTAGGATCTGAACCCAGGCAACTCAGCCTTAGAAGCCACACCTTTAACCACAATTCCACATTGACTGCCTGGATGTAAACCAAAAGCAAAGCAGATGAAAAGGTAGATCAAAACCTCAGTCTAAGAGGCAGGTACAATTAAAGGAAGGAAAATAACACAAACAAAACAAAGAAAGGTCAGGCCAGACATCTGAGGTAATGGAGTCAAGAAAGGAAACAGCATGAATTTTAACATCTTTTCTCACCCTTTAACCCTTGTCTGGCGCAGGACACATGCACCTTGACCTGCATACAGATATACTGTCCCTTAGGAATTCCATGGGAAGGACGGGTCTTAAGAGCTTGGCCTCTCTGAGATATTTTCAGTCTCAACCCCCTTCTTCTTAGCTGTGTGGTCTTGTCACATCACTTAACATTTCTGAGCCTTAGATTATCCACTTGTAATGTGGTCTAACTTGATTTATTATAAAGATTAATTCAAATAACATACTCTTGGTTAAATCTCAGCAAATAGAATTATTATTTTGATGGAAACTTATTCCACACTGTGGCCCAGAGACCTTCCCCATCATATTTTTGGCACTGTACTATGTTTGGTTTGGTTTCAAATCTTCCACATTCTACCTCCAAATTCATGTGCAATGTTAGCCACCAGATGTCTGTTCTCCCACACAGCTGTAGGTTAATTAGTCTTTACATACACACTGCTAAATTGCCATACCTGTTTGGCCTACAGGTTCAGAAAACTCTAGTTTAAGCCTCCAATTGATTGCCAAATCTGTAATCCCCCTTTCCAACTCAGGAGTCTCATTTTGCATCTGTTGCCATGTTAAAAAGTAAATAAATTACTCCGCTGATCAAGGCAAAATCTCTTTCAAAGGGCCCCTCCCTTTTCTTTCTTCTCTTATCATCAATCTTTGTTGCTAGTCAGGTCATTTTTTCATAATGACATTTAAGCTCTCTGCTCCCATGAGCTTCCGATACAGTCTGCTCTCTCTTAGTGTATAATACCCCAGTCTCCCCTCTCTTTTCTCGTTATCTCAAATTCCCCAACCGCTAGAGTGATACTGACAAGCCAGCCCCTCACTTGGCTGCCAGACCTCTTCCAGGCACTCATTAATTCAGCTGGTAATTAAGGAGCAACATGCCTTACCACCAAGCGAAATTCCTTTCCTCCACTTTTCATTTTCCAGGCAAGGTGCCTGCAAATTTGAGTAGCCATGATGGATTGATTTTTACTTTAATTTATTCCAACGATCATAAAGAAAGCACGAAGATCCTAATTCCCTTGATTAATGTACCAATCCACCCCCGAGAGCCTTCATTTTTTGCTTCTAACCATTTTTAAAAAGATTCACCCATGACATGTAATACTGGTAGTTGCCACATTGCCTGGGATGATATTCCTTCCCTGAGTTTCCTCAGACTCAATGTGGAGCTTCATCCTCTGAGCTGGGGTGGCTTAAAAACAATCCCTCACCTTAAGTTCCATCATGAGTTTTGCATCCTCGCCTTCTTCTTGGGATATCACAAGACACTTGACTTTTAGAAGAAATATAGAACACATTCTCCAAGAACCTGGCCCAATGACATAATGATACCTCACATTTCCAGCAGGGAAAAACAAGCCACTACAGCGTAATGCATCAAGTAGCTTCTACCAAAAATACTGCTAGCACTTAAGGAGGGTTTCCATAGAGACAGAAAGGACATTTTACTTAGAAAAGGAAAGGAGAATGAGTCCAATGACATTTGCTAACTTTCTAAAAACTTGAAAAACAACAGATGAAAAGATAAGTCAACAGTCTCCTCACAAACCCATTTTCCTAAAAAAGTTGGGAGAGGTGAAGGCCCAGATAGAACCAAGCCTTCTTTTAGGGAATAACAGGGATATTTGATGAAAGTGTCAGAAAAATAATTAGGACGTTTTTGTTTCAAAGCCATCTTTCCATATTTTTTATTACAAATTGTACAAAAATTATAAAATAGGTCTGGAGGAGTGGAGGAAAATGCTTTTTTTGTTCACTACATATAAATGAATAGATCACAAAAATGTGAGGTCTTTCTTTTTGGGGGATCTGCTGCACTAAAAGTGGGAGGAGTCAGGCAGAAAGAGAACCAGATGGAGCCCAGGAATCGGGTGACAGCCATGCTGCAGCACCTATCTAGTTAAAGACAACTTTGTTATCAGTAACTTAACATTTGAGGCATTCCCCTCGAAATGAGGCTCAAAGGGTAAGTAAAGACCAGATAATAGAGAAAATTTTAGGCTAGATTGGGGCAGCCTTCTTATTCACATCTCATGTGGCTTGGGGCACAGTGCTTAATGAGAAGCTACTAATTGTTTATTTAAAATCCTTTCTATCCTTGTCTCTAAAAAACACTTGTTTTTTTTTAGCTCTGCACAAGGCAGCCTGGAATAAAATCTGCATTCCCTTGCTCCCTTTACAACTACTTATATAACCTTGTTAACTACATGGCTTATCAGATAAAACCAGAAATGGTATGTGCAACCTTTAGGAAGTTTCCTTAAAGAACACAAGAATGCCCTTTGCCACTCCTTTCTCTTTACTGTGGGTTAGAATACAGATGCAATGACTAAAGGTGAGCAGCCATGTTGGACCATGAGATAGATGTACACGAGAAAGCAATTCACAAGTACTGAAAAATGGGAGAGAAATCTTGTTTTCTAATGCCATACACCATTACGCCAGCACTGGATGGATTTCTACTAGCTTTTTAAACATGAGAAAGAAATTCACTTCAACCTTCTTTAATAACTGCTAAATGGGGATTTATTTTTTTTGTTATTTTCATTGCAATTTAATGTAAACCAGTGCTAAATATTAAACTAACACATTAAACTCCTCTAAAATGTTACTGTACATTTTAGGAAACTGGCATAATCAAACTGGATGATAAATTTTTCCTCAAGAATTCTAAGCAAGGAGCATTTTTTCTTAAACTATATTTTTTACTTTCAAAGGTTTGCTGCTTGACTAGTTAAGGCACGTCCATTTTAAAAAGAATCCTATTTTAAAAGACATTCTTCAAATCACTGGATGCTACTGAGCAAGTCAGTTTCTTAACAAACCAACTTATGGAGGGTGGAAACAGACATCTTCTAGCAATCCGACTAGATCCACTCAGACCATAAGAACTAATGACTAGAGTGGTGGACATCTTTTGTTTCTGTCGTTTCAATACCTGAGAAATTTCATGAAAATTAAGATTCTGACTCTTTTTATAATTTGGGACATAGCTAATTTGGAGACAAGAATGGATGTAGTCCCAAACTCTTCTTACTTGCCCTCAGATGCCCTGTGTTTACCTACTTGATAAGTGACACCCAGGAATAAAGATAGTGCAAGGTGACCCCAGGAATTTTGTCAGGAGATGGAGGTATGGAAGATACATGACACCACTTACTGCAGGGACACTGAGTAAGAGATGCTTAGAAGAATGGCCACCAGACATCTGCAAAGAACATTTGAGATTTCCAACTCTAGACATGGGGAAGATAGCAGAATGCACAAAACAAACACATTATTGCTTAACCTCGGAGGAGGTGCCAATGTTCAGCTGTTAATCTGGTCATGTGCAAAGGCCAAACTTCTCTTCCATGTTTCCCAGGAAATAGCTAAGTCTGAGAAAGGTGGAAATGGCCATGGGTTTAACAAAGAAATAAACTGTTTAAAAACCCTCATTGGTCTTTGGTGTAATTCTACATCAATCAATAAAAGTAAGAGCAGAAGAGGGTTTAGTGAACATACATCTAACTCTGCAGTGACAGTAGAGCAAATGATTGGGACACAGAGAGAGGAGGTCAGTTCCCTGTGATTACACAGCTGGGGACTTCTGAGCTCGCTCAATAGTGGGGAATTCGCTCAGTCTTCTCTCTGTGGCATCATGCTGGGTGGAGGTGGCCCACCTCCACTGCTTCCTTCTATTCCTTCTGTTTCACTGCACAACTTACACAGTGCAATACCACAGTGTCTTCAGGAGTCCTGAAAACCAACATGAGTGCAGTGATGCTGGTTTCTGTCACCACTTTTCCCTACTTCCTCCTGAACTTGTGGGAAGGGCTATGTGCTGACACTTGCAAGGGAATGAGAGAAGTAGGAGACATAGCCATAACCATTAACTGGAATGCTCCTCTGTGAAGGGAAGGCCTTTGCACTGCCCACAGCCTCCACACTTCCTTTGTTTAGCAAGGACAGCCAGAAAAAAAAGAGAAAGATGGGAGTGCAGACTATTGATCTTTCTGTTCCCATTTTTCAGATGAGAAAACCAAAGAATGGTCGGACTAAGGCCCTACCAGGATTCAAACTCAGGTCTCCTGATTCCCATTGTAATGCTCTTCCTTTAAGACACTCTGCTTCCAGTAAATGTCAGTATAAGAAAACTAAATAGTAATTGGAAAAAAAAATAAGTAAAGGGGAGAAATCTAAGAATGCAAAAAATTACCCAATCCTAACTAAATAAAATAGGTTCCTATTATGAGTTGAAGTGTGTTCCACAGAAAAGATATATCGAAATCCTGAATGCTAGTAACTCAGAATGTGACTTTATTTGGAAAAAGGTCATTGCAGATGTAATTAGTTAAGACGAAATCACAATGTAGTACAGTTGTCCCCTAATCCAATATGACTATTGTCCTCATAAGAAGAAAGCCACGTGAACACAGAAAAAGAAAGAGAGAACACCATGTAATGATGAGGACTGAATAATGCATCTTTATACCAAGGATGCCAAAGATTGAAAGCAAACAATTAGAAGCTAGGAAGAGACAAGGAGGTGTTCTCTCTCCTATTTCAGAGGGAGCATGGCCCTGTGGGCACTAGCCTCCAGAACTGTGAGACAGTAAATACCTAGTGTTCTAAGCCACCCAACTTGTATAGTTTATTATAGCAGCCCTAGATAATTAATAGAGTTTCAATTTAGATAGTTCATAAACAAGGGGAAAATATAAACAGTTTAATGTCTGGCAGAGAGAGAAAAGCACCCAAACAGATTCACTTGGTCTCCAGCTACAACTCTAATTCCCCCATGTGACTTTAGGCACATTACTTCTTTTCTCTTTCTCTCCATTTTAACAACAATAAAGTAGAGATGGTAATAGTAGCTCCTATATACTTTGAGGTAAAGATTACATGAAGTAATACATGTCAAAACACATACACAGACAATACCCAGCACCTAATAAGGATTCAAAAATGTTACTATCACCATTACTAATTTTTAAGGCAGATTTAAACACAAGGGAATAATTTAAGAACTTAATAGAAGTCTCAATAATCATTCTGTGGTTCATAAATATTACAATTTGCCAATGAGTAGCTACTAGTCATATGTGACTACTTAAATTAATAAAATGAAATGAAAATTTTAGTTCTCAGGCACACTAGCCACATTTCAAATGCTTAACAGCCTCCGATGGCTAATGGCTATCATACTGGATAGTGCAGAATAGAACCTTTCTAGCATTGCTGAAAATTCTATTGGAAAACAATGTCACCACCCTTGATATTTGGAGGCCTAAGGTAGAGTCTTTGCAGAGATAAAGGCTTAGATATCAAGGGTGTGTTATATTCTTTTCCATCTTATAAAGGATTGCCAATGTTGCACCAGTAATTAGACATTTATCCATAGTAAATATAGAAGTTGATTTTTATCACAACTTCTAATGGAATGCATAGCTACCAGGAATTTTTCATCTGTAGTTGGAGATATTAGAAGTCATGTAATAGAGTATGCATTAATTATTTGAATACCAGGATATGAATACTTTCCTTAGCAGTATCCATAAAAATGGAAAGGGCTTTGAATTGTAGGAGCAAGAATTGGTAGAAACACATGTAAACCAAGGCCCAAATTCATTCCAGATTAAGAGAGGCCATTCTAGTGTAACATGTTGACCACACAAATACATTTTTAAAGTTCAGCACCTGGGACGGGTTAAAAACCACATGGGCGAATGTAGCCAAAGGAGAGAAAATACAATAAAAAGTGATAGAACAGAAATCAAAGTGACAATATAGGTTACAAGCCTCTGGTTAGATGTCACCTAAAATGCTTTGTTCACTGTAGTTATTCTATCAAGAAGACATTATGCAATGAACAACTCGAGAGCCAGCCCATGAGTTCTCCAAGCCTGATACAATTTCTGGAAGGGGAAGGAGTCCAATAAGAAAATCATTGATGAGTCCATGAAAAGGGGAAAATCACAGTTCAAGAACAAGCAAATCAAAATAGAGAAATAAAATTTGGTTTCCTACTAAGCATAAATGACATTGAAAAAGATGACTAAACTCTTAGATGAAAACCTAAAACTCTAAAGAAATCATTTAATTCCAAGGAGAAGTGGGCAATAGGACCATGATGCTGGTAGCAGAGGTGTGGATAAAATGAAGTTTAGGTCTCACTGAGCCTTTCATAGTAAGAAAATAGCCTAACCAACAAAAATGATAAGGCAGAGACATGTGTTGGAAGTAAATGCAAAGAAGTCATCATGAAAGCCCGGTGGCCTTCTTGTCCAATCATGCCTTATCTCCCAGACAAAGCTCACCATCAAATGAGATAGACCATGAGTGTCTGCCAGTCACTGTGTCAAGACCTCTCCTGACTCAGGTAATGATCATATCCCTTTAGTCATTCACATCATCTCTTATGGACTCTCTATGCTATCTTCTTTCTGTCTCATCAATGTCAGTGTGGAAGATGAAAGAGTCTGGGGAGCAGTGCTTAGTAAGTTTCTTCCAGAAACTACTGTCTATTGAGCCCTCTCTCTGGAAAAATAAGTAAAAGAAAACAGATTATTGAAAAAGAAGATGATTCACAAAAAGAAAAGGATCAGAGAAGGAACACCTGAAGAAACAGCCTTTCTTAAGGAGGAGGAACCCTGCAATACAAACTCACCATCGCCTCTTTGACAGCTCAAAGAGAAATCTCTGAGATTTTAACATCAAGGGAAAAACCCACCCAAGTCTCCACATTCCTTTCCTATTACACCTGCCTGCCACCTGGAGAGATGTGCTCAGCTCCTTTCCTGAGAGGGTTTCCACAGATGGCAAAGTGGCCTCAAGTGAAAGGTATGCTGCAGGTTGGATACATAAGGATACTTTGAGATTATATATGAAATCAAATCTTGAACTGTTCCTACCACCAGATATTACACAGCAGCTATCATACCCTTGCTGTTTGTGCTGTTGAGAAATGCAAGCAATATATTGCATGATTTATTTCTGGATACTCCCTTTCTACCTAAAATGGGTTTCTCTGCCTGAGAAATATGTTCCAGGCTATACCACCATCTAGAAAATATACACTTTAAGATAGCACACATGTTTTGCAAGATAATGACTGAATTAAGTGTTGAAGGTTGAGGTTAGTAAAAAGAGTGATACTAGAAAATTACTCCAAAGACATTAAAATGCCTTAGTAGAGCCCTGACTAGTGTGACCCTGTGGGTTGGGCATTGTAGTCCCCCAAAGCAAAAGGTCACTGGTATGATTCTGATTAGGGTACAAGCCTGGGTTTGGGCCAGGCCCCCAGTAGGGGGCATGAAAGAGGCAACTAAATGATGTTTCTCTCCTTTATTGATATTTTTCTCCTTCTCTTTCTCTCTCCCTTCCTCTCTCCCTAAAAATAAATAAATAAAATCTTTTTAAATAAAAAAAAATTAAAATTAGAAAAAATATGCCCTGGTCAAAATTTTAAGAACACTCATCCATCCATTCTAAGAACCTAATCACCCATCAGAGTAATAGAGGTTGAAGTTTTTTATAGCATATTGGTGACAAGATAAAATCGCATATCTATGGCAGTCTAGCTTAAAAGATCTGTTTTAAATTAGCCTGCAATGGACATGGACAACACTGTGGTGATTTGGGGGGGAGGAGGCAAAGTAGGGTTAGCATATAAGAGTACTAAAAGGTAATGGGAAAAATATAATACCAATTAATCAATTAGCCTGGATCCCTGACTCGGAAGCCATGTTTAGAGGGTCTCAAACCCCCAGTTTGTTTTACCAGTGTCTACATAGCATGATGGATATTTGATCCCCACAAGAGGATATCCAAGTGAGAAGACCTGGGATTATAATTTGCTAACTCATATCTGCATATGTGTTATAAAGACCAATACATACAACCAACTCTGTTTAGCTGTGAACCACATGAAAGACAAGACCAATGGGCAGATCCAAGGCTTAACACAATTCAGTAGCCATACTAACATGATGATCCCCCCAAAAGCAAAAATTATTGTGTGCTAACTACATGTCTAACACTATTCTAAACAATTTACCTATAATTCGGTAAATCTCTCAAACAACTGTATGAAGGAGGTGCTGTTAGAATCTCCCTTTGACACATAAAAAAATCAAAGTATGGGAGGAAGATGGCAGCAAAGTAGGAGGGAGCAGATTCCACTTCCCCCTACACACAGGAGAAAAACCTAGCCGATGGATGGAGGAACAGAGCAGACAGCCAACAGTACCTCAGCATATAGAAAATAGGACACCAAAAATTGTAGCAGACATTAAAAAACAAGACATGAGATAAAAAACCCTGGAACTGTGAAAAGACCAGAGTTGTACCAAAACAGGGGGCATCCTAACAGCTGAGACAGTGAGACAAAGAGAACCTACAAGTTATTGCATATTTGTATTATCATTTTTTCATTATTCTTATATCTTTTATTTTAGTAGTATTTTTGTATTCCTCTTCTTTCTGTTTAGTCTCCTTTGCTTGGCTGGTTATATTGTGTAGTTTGACAGGTTTTTCCTGTTCTCTCTTTCACAGCGTATTGCTAATTTACTGTCCTTCACTTCACTTGTGTTCCATTAGCACACTACTCAAGGTCCTATACTCCCTATTCTTGTTATCCAGATCACATAGATTCTGTCATATGATTGTTGCTCTAATATTATTGTAAATAATAGCTATTCCATACAATTGTAAATACTACACAACACCCCTCCCAGATCTTAGCCCAATTCACAGTTTCCTGAAATCTATTACTGTAGTGGTTAACTCTATTCTCTCACACACTATACCTATTTATTATTTTTTACTCTCACCGTACCTCAGAATTTGACCTCCCACAACCTCACTGCTTTCTAGATCCAACTCACAACCTGTCCCTCCACAAAAAGAGTTTTATCTTCTTTCCATCCTTTCTAAAAAGTGGCTAGTTGGGTGGAATATCACAGTTAATACTACACATAGCTAAAGGATCTCCTATCTCTTCCCTACTGGCTGCTACTGTAAATAACATAGAGTACTCTCTTGCTGTCTTAAACCATTTTGCCTTACCCTCCAACTGATCACAAAAAAGAGTAGGTGGAAGCAGTGAACACCGGAATACCCACTGGAAGAGAAAACCTAACAACAAAGGAACCACCAACAGATAACAACAGAAGAAGGAGAAGGAGGAGTGGAAGCCACACTAACCTCAATCCAGGACCTATCTGTTAATACAACTAAATAGTGGAGAAATTACCCAGAACAAACAACTGAACAAGTGCAAGAGAGAATCCTGAAAACCTTGTACACACAAAAGAACCAGCTTCAACACAACCTGCCCTCACCAGCACAACAAAATACAAGAAGTGGTGGACAGAGTGACCCTCAGCTAACCAGCTGGTGGGAAGGACCCACCAAAGAAAGACTCGACAACAATCAAAACACAAAGACAAATGCAGAGCCAGCTTAATGACGACCAAGCAAGATCTGTGAGATCAAGGAGACTGCACCACTGAATCTCACAAGTATTCTACCACAGAAGTTTACACCATAAATCCAGGGAGCCAGAACAGATCAATTTAAGAAGCTGAGGCTAACAAGAAGAGTCTCACCAACAATGGGAAGAAAAAGAAACAATCCCCAAATGAAAGAAAAGGAAGTAGCCTCAGAAAAAATATAAATAAAATAGAGGCAACCCAACTATCAGATATTGAGTTCAAACAATGGTTATTAGGAAGCTCAATGACCTCACAGAGAATTATCAGAAACTACAGGGAAACCACAATGAACTCACTACAAACTATATCAACATGAAAAAGGAAATAGAAACTATCAACAAGGGACAAGAGGAAATGAAGAAATACAATTTCTGAACTGAAGAACACAGTAGAAGGAATCAAAAGCAGGATAGATGAAGCAGAAGTTCACATCAGTCAGCTGAAAGACAAAGTAGGAAAAAACACCCAGAAAGAACAGGAAAAGGAAAAGAGGCTCAGAAAGAATGAAGAAGAATTAAGAGAAATGCAAGACAATCTGAAATGTAATAATATGCATATAATGGGCATACCCGAAGGAGAGAAAGGGATAGAAAACCTATTTTAACATGTTATAATGAAAAACTTCCCTAATTTGATGAGAGAAAAAGTCACCCAAATCCAGGAAACACAGAGTCCCAATCAAGAGGAACCCAAAGAGGCCCACTTCAAGACACATCATAATTAAAATGGCAAAATTCCAAGACAAAGAGAGAATCTTAAGGCAGCAAGGGAGAAATAAGAAGTAACATGCAAGGGAGCCCCAGTAAGGATAGCAGCTGAATTCTCAATGGAATGGCTCCAAACCATAAGAAAATGGCAAAAAATATTCCAAGTAATGAGAACCAGAGGACTACAACCAAGGCTGCTTTACCCAGCAAGGCTCTCAATCAAGACAGAAGGTGAAATAAGGAGCTTCCCAGACAAATCAAGTCTAAAAGAATACACCTCCACCAAATCAGCTCTGCAAGAAATGCTAAAGGGCCTGCTTTAAGGAAAGGAACGAAAAGAGAGAGAGAAGAACATGGGTACAAAAATGTCAATGAATAAGTACCTATCAATAATAACCTTAAATATAAATGGATTAAATGTTCTAATCAAAAGACATAGAATAGCTGAATGGATAAGAAGGCATGATCCACACATATGCTGCCTACAAGAGACCCACCTCAGGACAAATGACCTACACAGACTAAAAGTAAAGGGCTAGAAACAAATTTTCCAAGCAAACAAATGGGAAAAAAAAAGTCAGGGTAGTAATACTCATATCAGACAAAATAGACTTCAAAAAAAGAGCCATAAAGAGAGACCCAGAAGGTCACTTCATAATACTCAAGGGAAGAATCCACCAACAAGACATAAACATTGTAAATATATATGCACCTAACATAGGAGCACCAAAATACATAAAGAAAGTCTTAGAGGACTTCGAGAAAGATATTAACAGCAACACAATTATAGTAGGGGATTTTAACACCCCACTCTCAAAAATGGACAGATCTTCCAAACAAAATATCAACAAAGATATTGTGGCATTGAACAAAGCCCTAGATGAAATGGACTTAACTGATACACATAGAGCCCTTCATCCCAAAGAAGCTAAATACACCTTCTTCTCAAATGCACATGGAACATTTTCAAAGATACACCACATGATAGGAAACAAAACAAGCTTCAACAAATTCAAGAAAATTGAAATCATACCAAGCATTTTCTCTGACCACAAGGGACTGAAACTAGAAACCAACCCCAAGGGAAAAAACAAACA
>PVKM010025846.1:0-19613 GCA_004027735.1 Carollia perspicillata | reverse complement strand
GGGTGCAACTTCGGAAAGCATTGCAGGTGGATCCCAGAGAAGGTGTGAAGCTGGCAAGGAAACTTCCCAGACGGAGGCAGCAACAGCCCGAAGCGTTTAAGTGACCTGCTGTTCTCCTAGTTTCTAATCTGGTTTCCTCCCGCTGCCTTAGCCTGACGATGTGGACATTCAGGCTGGACATTGCACCCCAACCTGTTATGAACAGGTATTCAGCGTCCATCCCCCAAGGCAGGGTTTCCCTGTTTTGGTTGGTCCTCAGCCACAAGGGAGCACTTGAGAAATTTAAAGATTCTCAGGTGCATCGTGGAGAGGTTTTGACCCAGGCTGGGGATGTAGGCTGGGAATCCAAGTGTTTAATATTCATCCCAGGTGACTTTTAATAGCAAGGTGGCAAGGTCTCAGGCACTTTATACTCAGGAGCTGATGGAGTCGTTAGAGACCTAAGTCCCTCTCCCTGTCACACCGCGAGCACGGGAAATGGCTCACAACCCTGGATCTTTGGACACACACCTTTGGTAGCATCACACACACTTCAGTTGCAGGCTCCTCTGCCTCTTGTCTTGCCTATGAGCATTTCTGGACTTTGAATACTTCCCCCTCCTCTGCCAGCACCAAATTAACAACCCACAGGAACATACAGAGTGTTTGTAGGTTGCATCTGTTTGGACAGGCCGGGTGTTCCCTGGGCGTTTGAAGATAATTTCTTGGTTAAATTATATTCTTTTTATTTTCATGTTTGAAAAAAAAAACAAATTGGCTTCTTTTCAGTTTCCTCCTCTCTTCCTCCTTATTTCCTGCTGTGGGAACAAATCTCCTACTTTTTTTTAAGTCCCCAATACACACATAATCAGTCTGCTTATAAACCAACGTTTCTAGTCTAAATACTGCATAGAAGAAATGAGAGGCAGAAGCCTTTGTTTAACCACAGAATATTTCCCTGGATTTATGCTGTTTAACAGCGACCTCTGGAACATAAAAATGAATCCATCCACTCTGCAGAAAAACTGTGAATTTTGGTTCTGGCCCACCATTCAATGCTTTATATTTATTGAGCCCCTACTGCGCATACTTTAAAAAATCAAACAGGTAAAGCTGATGTAGAGTTGGCCCTCCTCTAGTCTAGCAGGGGAAAGGGAAGAGGGACATAGTTTCAGAATAAGGGAGAATAAAAACAGTGTCTTAGGAGAAGTGAATGCAAGTGTCAGGGAAGGTTCACGGGCAGGAGAACATTCTAGGGGCGATCACAAAAGGCTCTGGAGCATGAGACTCTGGGGCCCCATCCTTGGGTTCAAATCCCAGCTCCACCTCGTACTAGCAGTTGATATGGGGCAAGTCCACCAACCTGTCCTCCAATTGTCTCATCCACTAAGTGGGGATACTAATAGTACTCCCTCAGGGTTGATATGACAATTCAGTAAGTATAAAGCAGCCAGTCAGTGTCTAGTAGGTAGCATGGACTCAAAAAAAGTTAACTGGTATTAAACTGGGCCTTGAAGGATGGGTGAGATTTGGACACGTATAGATGGAGGAAGGCGGGGAGATCATTCTAGACTAAGGCAATGATAAGAGAAAAAACAAAAGTTGGGGCAATTATCAGGCATTTATGGGGTTAAGGGAGGTGCCCCTCAGCTGAAAAACAGGGTGAGTGTAGAGAGCTTGCTTGCTTCCCTGGGATGCTAATGCAGGAGAATGCTAATTGCAAGGCTCTGGTGAGGAGTAATTGGTGGTAAGTGCAATTATTTCAACTTTTCTTTCGGGAAGAAATAGTTATACTAAGACAGTCATCACTTATATTGTTCTATTTCATTTTGCTAAATATTTCATCTCGGCAGCTGTTTCTGGTAAAATGCCCTCGAGCCTGACAACAAAAATAGTCCACAGCTACAAGGCATCGTTACCCCAGCAGCGTAGAGACTGCTTTTTACAACATCTTGTGAGAGTTAAATTCGGTGAGGCAGTCTATCTAGTTCTTTTTTCCCCTCCTCATTTAGTTACAAGGAAATTGTCTCTTCACATGAAACAGATCATATCCAGTGGAGGTTTATCAAGCCCATCTTTTCCCAAATCAAGTCCAGTCCATCCCATGCAAATGGGCAAGGTCTCAGCCTCAGGGGCTAGGATATTTCCAGGATCCCTTAGCCCAGTTGTGACCTAGAAAGTTCAGGAATGTCTTTTTGGGATGAAAAACATGGAAGACCGAGATGAGAGCAAACAGCTGAGGACCGCAGAGAACAGAGAAGCCATATCTGGCAGGACAGAGCAGGTGGGTGAGAACCCCGGAAACAAAGATTTCTGATAAAGTTGTTAAGGAAGGGTATATTGCTGTGGAACAAGTAACACTAACGCTTCGCTCTGTTTTCCCAGGGAAACCTAAGACTTTTTAAAGTCTTAACACAGAAAAAATCAAGTAAGATTGGGTGTGATTGAATATTGGGAGGAACCCCTAAAGACTGGTCCTGTGTGGGCAAGGGGGCGGGTTCATATCTAGTGTCAAACACAGGGCACTAAACAAAAACCCTGGGAGTAGGTGTAGGTCCTTCCCTGAAAGGGATGAGGGACCCGGGGATTGGAGGGTTACAGTGACGTGCCTGTGATCACATAGCTGATAAATCCCTCTGCACTGTGGGGTGCTAAAATCTGTGCCCTGGAAGTCTGTTTAACCCTCGTCCCCAACACGCAGGCCCTGGCGCACCCAACTTCACATTCTCTAAGCTAAGTATGAAGTCTGGCACAAACCAGATTTTCAGTGCTTGCTTGTTGAGAGACTGTCTCAAGGACTCCCTTGTCTCCTACATGCAGTCTATAGATGGGTGTTTTCATGAGAAAGCAATGAACTGTTAATTAACACTATCTCTGATTGGTGGACTGATGGGGCCATGGATGCTCAGAGGGTGCATGATTCTAAGAGAAGTCTCATGAGTGAATGGTCCCTCCTCAAGGTATGGCAGTGGCTTTCACAAGTAGTTGAAGGGGTCATAGGAATGAGGTCTAGCCACCTGCTCTAAAGCTGTTTCCATGTGTCAAGTGCGCATGTGGTGTCGGTTGCCAGACCCTGTAATATACCGGCCGAGAGTAGAGTACGTCATAGTTGCACCTTCCAGGCAGCTGCCTATCTTCACAAGCTGTGCACCTAATTAGACTCTGATAATCTGTATAAATTACCATTTGCTAGTGGTAAATATCACACACCAAGCCTTAAATAATACATTAGACTTAATTGAATACATGCATATCTTATGGCCTTCTGATGCATATTTGTCATAATGAGATATCTTTCATACATAAACAAACAGCATTTCTCATTAATCAAGTGGGGTAATTGTGCTATGGAAACTCCAGGTTCTCTGAGAAAGCTTTCAGTGTCGGTCAGGTGACAGAAAAAGTGTTTTCCTTGACTGGAGAAATGTCCCATCCTCAGGAATTCTCCCACCTTTGAACCCCTGGGTTTTTGCAGTGACGTCAAGGTCTATACTCCTTTCCCACTCCCAAAATTTGGGTTTGCACCTCAAGTCTGCCATTTACTAACTCCGTGACCTTGGATAAATCACTTTAATTTCTTATGTGTAATGGTCCCTATTGGTCAGAGGTGAATAATAGCCTTCCTCGATGTGCTACAGGCAGAGCTCCCTGCCAGTGGCAACACATAGAAGGTGTTCGGTGAACGGAAGCTGTTATCATTATGACACCTCCAATAACAAACTGACCATCTATCACAAGAAGTACGTGGAGAAGGCAGAGAAGATATGTTTTTATCCAATTTCAAAAGTGAGAGATACCTTTCTAGAGATTAATTGACTTATTTGTTTATCCATCTGACTACTATTGATCACACCATGCCAAGAGTTGCAGATACAAAGATTTAATTAAAAAAAACTAAATTAAAAACTAAAAATACCTGGCCCCAACTTGCCTTGGTGAACTTACAGTGTAGTGGAGAGGGAAGAGAAAATATTAATAAACTACCAATAATTATAATATCTCCATAATGAAAGTATACTCAAAATGGCAAAATCCGGAAAACAGCACCCAAGTCATTCTGTGAAAGGTCTCGAAAGATGGTCAGAAGTGGTGGAAGTGTGGAGGAATGAATGTGTGACGGTTGCTTGGGACTGAGGAATGCTTCAAAGTAAGCATTATTACAGTCACAGCAGAGAGTTGGTGATGCCCAGCCAAGTCATGTTTGAGCAATGGCAAGAAATTCAATGTATTTGGAGTCCTGTTTCTCCCCCTCAGGGCTGCTGGCCTGTGGGTTAGTTGTGGGGTCTGCCCTCTGGGGGCTGTGCTGTGTATTGCAGGGTGTTTCCCCATATTCCTGACCTCTACTTACTAAATGGCAGTATATTTTCCACTCTCCCCGCCAGCTGTGACAACCAAACGGGTTTCCACACATTGCCCAATATCCCTGAGGAGCAAACATTTCTTATGTCTGAGAACCACAGATCTAGAATGCAGACTGCAAGGGAAGAAGCCATGAAAGATGAGGCTGCGGTGACAGCCAAATCGCAGCGTGCTTCGCACGCCATGCTGAAGTAATTTCTGTGTTTCTTTCAGGTGATCAGGAACAATCACACTGTAAATACATGGGGGACCCTCTTATTATAGTTCACACAGAATGTGCATTTTCCTACCTTCCCAGCCTGTGAATTTACTAACAGCAATAATTCACATTGCGGCAGCTCCTGCATCCACCTGCTAACACAGAATCTGCAAAATTTTTCTCCTCTGGAAAAAATCTCTCCTTCCCTCCCCTGTTAAGTGTTTTGCTGAGGCTTTTTGAGTCCCTGGAAATTTCTCGCATATGCTCATGAACATATTTTCTGCAGTTTCCACTGTTCCATGAACTGTGGCTCAGCTGGACAGCAGAATCATACTCAAGGTCAAAAAGACATTGCTGGGATGACACCATTGAAACCACACCCTTCACGGTCCAGTCTCCAAGCACCACAGGGGACAACATGGTCCTGCCCCCCAAACACGTGTCATCGCTTTTACTTGCAATCCTCAAACACCGTGAGAGCAAAGCTATGCATAGACCACACCCACACTCATTAAAATTCCCCCATTCCCTCCTGGCCACATCTCTCACATCCTGTTCACCATCACAAAAAAAAACCTTCTCCATCCCATTTCTGTGCAGCCTTGTTTTGTGCTTCAGGAGAACACGTCTCCAGCAAAGCCCACGACCTCTTGTCCTTTTCTGCATGCCTCTGGTTTCTGTGGTTCTTTCCCTATTTTCTGTATCATAAAAATGTGAAGGACCAATAAAGCAATGACAAAGCAGTCCTTTGAGGGCAAGAATAAAGGGGTGAGCAAAGCCTGGATCCATTCGTGGGCAGCCGGGAGGGCAAGGCTAAGAAGTCTGGCCCCACACCGATCTACAGTAGTCTACAGGACCACGCTGTGACTGATCGAGTGGGCACTGGTGGCCGCCCCGCTTTATCACCATCTGCTGTGTGCCCCCTCCCCCACCACCGCCAGCGTCTTGTCCAAGCAGTAGGGCTCTCCTGGGAGGGAATTCCTGCTCCTCTGTATACCATGCACCATAGTTCCTCCTGAAGATGTTCAGTTTCCTACTCACGGTTTCAGTTGATCTGCCTGCCAAGTGTCACCATGCCATGACACTTGAGTCATCACAGAGCAAAAGATTCCTGGCAGCGTGAGGTGAGTTGAAGGGGATATTTAACTCCCCTCCCTCTTTGCGCTCTATTCTGTTAGAGAGGTCCTACAGCAGAGTATGCTGTTCTGCCAGGCTTAACAGAATTAGTTGAATGAGAATCTGTATTGTTCCCTGATAGCACTCACGCCTCGCCAGCTGGCTGGCTGGGTGTGAGAAACAACCCCAGTACTATAACTAAAATCGTCATTCCCTCTGATGATTAGATTTCACTCTGGGGTCAGTTGACTCAGCTGTCCTTATCTTCCAGTAGAACAAATACACCGCCCACTGCCTCCCTGCCCTACCACCACCCCATCCCTCCCACAGTGCTTCTTAGCACTTGGGTTACAGTTGGGCCACCTGTTTGCTACACATGCCCCCCATGACTGGCCCCCACCTGCAAGCAGATATTTCCACTGAAACATATTCTCTGACCTTCATTTTTATTTCTCACTATCAGCTCACATGCTTTTCCTGGAACCCTTTGTGGAATGAGTTAGGCAATGAACGAAGACATGAATGTACCCACACATCAGATGAGTACATGAGGCGAATACGGAAAGCAGATAAGAACCAAGTGCAAATAGCACCCTGAGTGAGAGGCTTGGCTGACCTGCTGGACGGGAACATAGGTGATTTGGGATTAGAGACATACAATCTCCAATCAAATGTAAAAGTAGACTACAATGGGGAACACGTACGGGACCTTTGTTGTCGATCTGGCATCCCCAGAAAATGAGGCGTCTTACTTCAGTGACGGTTTTCAAAACCTGAAGCTTAGTCCTGTTTAGAGGACACGCTCTCCTTTTTAATAATTTTCATGGGAATCTCTCTACACAGATAAGTACCATCTTTCCGAGGGCTTCGGTAGCAATGGGCAGACTTCCTTTTATCTGTGTGGTGGTTTGAATTCAGCACATGAGCGTGTGCTCTGACACCAAACCCTACCCGTAGCACTGCCACCATTTCCTCGCTCTCAGCATCTTTCAGTAGCTTCTATGTAGTGAGCGCTTACACCGCACCTGGCACTGCGCCTAACGATCCCATCCATTGTCTCATTGGGTTCTCACAAGGGACATGCTACCGAGACACGCAGAGTTCTTGCCCTTTCACTGAATAGCTCCATTCACGTAGCGTCTTAACTCCCCGTGCCTGCATCTTTTGACGTGTCTGTCTCCTTGCTTACCGTCTGGAAATCACCTTTTCCTCAGCTTCTAATTTTCTGCTTTTAATCTTCTACCTGTTAGGAAACCTGGAAGCCACATTGCATGGGATTGTATATTAAGAAAGTTGGGGTCTCAATGAGAGTCTTCTGGTTGGATTGAACTAAAATGAGATACACATCTTCAGATCGCACATGTATTGGGAGACCCCCATGAGCTGCTGACGACGGCCAGGATGAGAAGGCCCAGAGCCCCCAGCCAGCCATCTCTTTGTGTTTACAGAGTTTATCTGGCTTGGCTTTTATGTGATATCCTTTGCATGCACAAACTTCCAGTTATTGTGGGGGGAAAATGCTCTTATTTTATATATGTTGACAAGGACAGATGGTGGGAAGGTAATCACTGCTTATTAGAATTAAATGTTTGAGCATTTAATGAATCTTTTAGAAATTAATTTTAGACTTTCCACAATATGTAACTCTATGCACATGTCATTTGTTTGAACTTAATATAGTGGCTGAAAAAAACTTTCTATGAATTTTTTGTACCTCTGCATGTATCTTAATGAGAGACTTTTGTTAGAATTTGCTTAAACTTTATGAAAGTTGGACTTAGCCATAGCCAGATATGAATTGTTCATTGGATTCTTGGGGATTATAACTGAGAATAAGGTTTATTGCGTTTAAAATGAAATGTATATGTGAAGAAGTGAAATATCAATGCTTCCTGATCCTAATATCCATTAGGATCTCTTAGAATGCCACATGCTACACGGATATGGCTGTTAGGTTAGGACACGGAGTTTTCGGTTTCAGCGTCTTTTGCACAGTTCTGTCTTTCTAGGCTGGCAGACATCATGGTGAACCAAAGAGAAAGAACTGTGACTGTTTTTATAGAGGCTTTGAGGATGGCAGAAGAACAGTCACACGATAGTGTTATAGGTGATGTTGATAGGTAAGGGCATAGACGATCATAAGACTTAGATGCTGACATCTGGGTCATCTTTTTCTATTTGGACCTTAACCTGAAGACAATCTTCCCTCAATAAGCTATGATGCAGATATGATGATGTAATATTAAAAATACGGCCTTATTTTCAGTGTAGTGTCTTATCCTATACCTCTGGGGGATGGAAAACTCGGCACGCTATAAAAATGACAAAACATTGAGGAGGGGGTCCACGGGTCAGGTCCAGGCCCTGCCTCTCTCACTGACCAACTGCACGGTTTCTATCAAGTGACTTCCAAGTCCATCTCTACCTTGGAGGGGGGGTAATGTCTACCTCAGAGCATTGGGAGAGCTACGTGCGACCATAGGTGTCTGAGGAGAACATTTTGGAAACTTCACAGTGCCATATGTGCTTTTTCTTCATATCATTTAGGGCTCTTTCCCCAAAATGTCATCTCTTTTCCCATCTGCCTCTGGATGCAGGTGAGAGTTAAGGTATGAATCTCCGAAGGGAAGAAAGAGTCCCCTATAGAATTTAGTGGACCTTTAATGGGGCCTCTCTGGAGTGAGCCATCCACTTCCTCTTGTGTTTCTGGATTGTCCTGAAGTAGATCACCTACAATCACACTGGGCCTCCCCGGCCATAAGTGAGAAGACTTTGTTTCTGCTTCCTCTCTTTAAAAAAAAACCCAGCGCATGCCATCTCTCAGGCATGCTAGCAGGGAGTTTGCCTGTCAGTCCTGTCCACCATAGGCCTATGTTGCTGTTTGCACCATTTCTCAGACTCTTTCTTTCTGTCACTGGCATGATCACTCTACACAGTACGCACATTCTTCAGGAAGAAGGCAAAGAAGCACAGATCTGTAAGTCTACATATAGATATAGATGATACAGCTAGCATGCTTAACATGTGCAAGGACGTTTCATGCTCCATCATAATTAGCCCTCAACACTGACCTTGGGAAGAAGAGAGTACCATCCTATTTCATGGCTGAGAGAGATAATGCTCCTAAATCATTTACTTAAATCTATGCTGATGGGAAGGGTCATAGATGCAACCGAACTCTTCTCTCTGGTATCAAAGTAGTGCTGGCTTTGCTAGACCACAGAATGCTAGGAGGCAGATGGAACCTGCCTCATGTTTAGGAAGGGCTAGGCTATCCCACTGAGGGCACCACATGACATGTATGACAGTGTTTTTCACGCACTTGAGGGAATCAGATAACTTCTTTGGACCTGTTTTCCCCACGTGTGCATTCTCCCAGCTTGCTGAGGATCAAATGGAATCATGAAAGCAAAGTGCTTGCTAGGTTGTCAAGCGCTATGTCAATATTACCCTGGGACCTTCCCACATTTGTCTGATGCTTAAGAGGGTACAGATGAGGACATCACTCAACTACCATTTCCCGAAGGAGAACTAGCTACTTGTGTTCTTGGCAATGACTGGAAGCAGACAGATCTTCATTAAAGTGGTCACTCGTTTATCTGACTTGCACCAGATTCATGGTATAACCCAGTTTCAGTGGCAGCTCTTCCACCACTTTTGGTGCCTGGGCTTAGGAAGACGGGGCTCAGTCTTTCCATTTGTTAACTTTTTAGTCTGGGCTGGCCACCATGAGATGCCTCTTACGCTTCCTTCAGGGCTCCTGTGAAGAGGAAACAAGATGGGATGGCTTAGCATGGAAGCATTATTACCCTCAAGATTCCTCAAACCATGTACCATAATAATGTTAGAACCGGAAGGAAGAACACGCAGATCCACTAGCCATTGTTTTGCTAGTTTGTTTCCTTTTAAACTTTCTAAGAATCTCTGTGTGGCGGGCATCGCGCTAGGGGAGACCAAAGTGGAAGAACAGAGTTCCTGTTCTTCAAGGGCTCAAAGTCTGGGGAAATAGTACACATCTAATATGTTTCATAAGTTGTTTAGTAAAGCCTGAATAATTTTTAGTGGCCAGATCAAAGAAAACCAACTGGAGCATTCTAAGTTAGAAAAGCTTATAGATAGATTTTTTTCCTCACTAACTTTTGCACTCATTTGAATAGACACTTCTAAGGTGTGTATCCATGGTTAACATTTCAGACCAAGGTATACTGTTACCTGTCGGCATTGTAATGGATGGCTTGTTGTGCATGTGTGGTTCGTGTGCATGTTGGGAGAAGACATGGTGAGTAGCATAGTGATGGGTATCTTGGCTTTGGAGTCAGCTTCCTCTGCCTGTATCAAATATTCATATGAAGACTTGGGAAATTATTTAGTCTTGTAAAACTCTGTTTTCCTTCTCTACAAGTGGGAGTACAGATGGTCTCCAACTTACAATGATTTGACCTAACGATTTTTCGACTTTACGATGGTGCAAATGTGATGCTAATAAATTCCTCGATGTCCAGCACTTTATCATAAAGTAGGCTTTGTGTTGGATGACTTTGCCCAACTGTAGGCTAATGTACGTGTTCGGAGTATGTTTAAGGCAGGGTGCTTGGTAGGCAACATGTGTTAAATGCATTTTTGACTTAAATGATATTTTCAACTTCGGATGGGTTTATTGGGATGTAACCCCCATCGTAAGCAGAGGAGCACCTGTACTGGTATCTACCTTAGACGAAACTGAGAGGAGGACGGGAGGAAATAAAATGTATAAAACCGATAGTGAGTATCTGCCACGAAGTAAGTGCTCAAAATCCTGGTTGTCGTGACAATCTGCACATGGATACCTGTCCCTGCAGTAGCCCGGGAAGAGATCTAGCCCCATGCTGATTCTGACACATGGTATCTGTTTGATCCTGAGAAAGATGCTTTGTTTCTCCAAGACGTCTCTGTTACTTTCTCCATGTAATGAAAATAATAATAACTATCCTTTGGGACTAAGGAGAGAATTTTCATTTATTTATGCATTTTTTTCATATATCTATTTCAAGCCCCTATTATGCACCAGGAAATGTTCTAGATACTGGAGAACCATCAGTAAATAAGGTTATAACACACAAAATGCCTGGCAGATATTAGACGCAATATATAGAAGCTAGACACATGCTACCAACAATTATAGCAGATCAGCCATGGCTGTTCAATGAAACTTGGTTATAATTATAGTTAGCATTGATATTACATATTCGAAATTACCAAAATACATATTTCCTCCATTAGATATATTTATCAGCTTGTGCATGTGTAATTTTCAAATACTGACAGTCTGAACAGCCCTTTGCAGGTTGCAGGGGCCACTGGGACCAGACGTTTGAATTTCTAGACATTTGCATGTATTTCATCTTCCATGGGACCTTGCATTTGACCTCAACTTCAGCCTCTAATTTCCATTAAATATGAAGCTGAGTGGAAAATCAGGCCTTCATCCCTGGAAATCCTTTTTTTCCTCCTGCATTTACAAAAATGGTAATGCCTTGCAATAAACTTCCTCTTCTCCCTGACTTCTCAAAATGCGTCTGAGGGACCAGCAATGATAATTTGGTTCTAAGCCCAACTCCCTCGATTTAAATGATTGCACAAGCAATTGGGAGTTTCATTTCCTTCCTAGGTCCATCTGCTTCCTGGTGTATTAGGTCTGTGTAATAGGTCTTGAGAAGCACTTCATTAGGCACCGAGGTGATATATGGCTTGGTCTGTCTCAGTTGTCCATGAATGCCTTAATGCTTTAGCCGAGTGCTGGAACCACCCACAGTTCTGCTGTGTCCGAGTGTGAAGTGGCCTGCAAGTCACACGGCGTGAACATTCATTTCTTGACCCCTAAACTAGGTGCCAGTGCACAGAATACCCTGATTCGTAGCTGATTTGTTCACTTGGTTCAGCTGAGGACAAGAGTCTAAGTTCAAGCCCCTCCCACCAGCCTCACACTCCAACTGGCCCATAAAAGCAAGTGCATCTAGGCCAGTGGTTTTCAAACTACACCTCTGTGGAGGTGACTACAGGTTGGACTAGGTAGAGTCCTGAAGTTCTCTGTGCAGGTTCAGGCACAACAGCTATGCTTATATGTGATATATATTTTGAGTCTCTAAATTTTTTTTAAAGTGTTAGTGGGTCCACATTTTTTTTAATTTTTGGGAACAATACTTTAAGGTAATTGTTCCAATTCCTCCCCGCTCTGAATTCTTCACTTCCCCTCTTAAATATGGTGATTTTAGGGACTCTCCAGAGCTCCTTGGTGTATTGTTTCTAACACAGAATTTATAAACACAGTGACTTGGATGAGGGTGGTATCCCTTGTCCTTAAGCCCTGTCATTGCCCTTCCAAGCAACTCTGTTACATAAAGCTTGACCCAGGGCTTGTTCAGTTTTAATGTGCACACAACTCAGCTGGTGAGTTCATTAAAATGCCTACTCTGATTCTATGGATCCAGAGCGAGACCTGAGATTCCTCATTTCTACCAATCACCCTGGTGACGCCGATGTTGCTGTTCTGTGGACCACCCTCAATAGGCAGGGCCTAAGTAATTCTAATGTGTTCGGTATATGAAAACAGCCTGGAGGGAGACAAATCCCTCCTTACTCCATCACTGATTGATGAATCTCACCTCCGAGTTCAGGTTCAGATTCAGAGGACTGCGGAGAGCCAGGACAAGAGGGACAATTCATCCTCTGGGAGGGGTGGAGCTGACAGCACAAAATTTTGTCACACTACTCAGGATGATACTCCAAACTTAGGGACTGTTTATTTCTGGAATTGTCCATTGATATTTCTGGATGAAAGTTGAAACCAGAAAGCAGAACCTTGGATCAAGGGGCACTACTGTATAGCCATTTTGGGGTTAGGGCTTTCACATGAGAGTTTTGGGGTGACACAATTTAGTCCGTAACAGAATCTTTGGTTTATTTTGTCTAGTGAGCGTGTATGGATCAACGACTCCCAGACCTGTTCACTGGATGTGGGCAAAGAAATTCTCAGTGAAAGTCACACTTTCAAGGCACACTTTATTCAGTCAGTTTTCAGAGTATTATCTCAGCAAGCACTGGGCAAGTGACTTAACCTCTCTGTGCCTCAGTTTTCTCATCTGTAAAATGGGAATGGTAACATCTCATATTGCAAGAAATAAGTATATTAACATATATAAGGCACTTAGTCCTTGACATATAGTAACTACTCAAAACTTTTAAGTGATATAATTATTATTGGTATATGGTTTAACTTTCTCTTCTTCTTCTTTTTTTTTTTTGAAAAAGTATTATATTTAGTACGTTTTCCTGACAGAAGTACATTCTATACCCAGCACTGGGTACTGATGTATAATGTGGCCTGTTTGGGGCTTCTTCAACTCCAGCACGAGCTACCGAGTTTTCAGGAATTTCCTTTACACAACAATTAACAAAGTATTTGCTGCGTAATTCATCGGAATCGTACCAAGGAAAGCAGATTTTAAGTTTTAATGAAGCTGATATTTCTCATCGTTGTTAAAGTAAATGCAATTGAGCAGATCTCAACTTGCTCCATTTTTCAGAGCTGGGGAAAACATGGCCTATTTACACAGGATGATTTTGATCACGTTTAAAAGGTGAGGTCATAAACTCCTGCGATTCCTGGTTTTAGGCTCCATCTTTCTTGTGGACCATTCTTTGTTTATCCGGGATTGCTTCGTATCTCTTTTAGATACTTCCTTGTACAAAAGCTCCCTTTTGTGTTTGTTAAACAATTCAGGTCAAAACATTATTTCTAATCCTTGAACAGAGGCCCAGCTTCTCCTCTCCCCTCCATGCGTCTGCCTAGAAACACTTACTGGGGCCTTGGAAGTTCAGGTATTTGTGGAATATCCTGAAATATCTTTAAATTGAATGACCCCTGGGAAGCAAAATCACCTAAGACATTTAAAATCACAAAATAAAAAAGAGGACCGGTCTACTGTGGCATCAAGAGAGAAGCATTCAGGGTAAAATAACTTCTTACATACTACTAGAGGCAAAAAAGAAAATACGGACATCTTTCTTTAACTTTTTGCAAAGTGATCGTGTTTGTCTTAGAGGGCATTATTTGGAGCACTGACTCTATAAGCTACATAACTCCATTCTTTCCACTGTCTGTTATTAGTGTGTGTATTATTATTCATAGTAATTGCTATGGACTGGAGTGCATTCCTACACCAATTCATGTATTTAAGCCTTAATCCCCAATGTGATGATATTTGGAGATGGGACCTTCGGGAGGTAATTAGTGTGGATGAGGTCATCAGGATGGGGCTCCGATCGAGGAATCAGTGTTCCTCTGAGAAGATGTCCTGGAAAGCTCTCTGTGCCTGTTTCTCTGTCCTCCATCACGTGAGAGCACAGCAAGACAGTGGCCCTCTGCAACCCAAGGAGACAGTCTGCACCAGAAACCAATCATGCTGAAAACCTTAATCTTGGACTTCCAGTCTCCGTAACTTGGAGAAAATTGATGTCCATTGTTTAAGCCATCCTATCTATGGCCTTTTCTATGACAGGCTGAATCATTAAGACAGTATTAGTAGTAATTATCTTAATTTCCAGTACCTACTACATGAGTTTTCTCCTTCATTACATTTGTTTTCCTTCCTCTGATTTTCTCTAACTTCTTTCTTGTCTTTTCCCATTTTCACTTCAATTTCCATATAATTTCCCATCAGTTTCATTTTTCTTCATTTATTCATTCATGTTTTACTCATTTTACTATTCCCTTAGTCTTCCTTTCATCAATTCCATTCCCATTCCCCCTTTCCCATTATTATTTACTTATTTTTAAAGATTTTTATGTATTTATTTTTAGAGAGGGGAAGGGAGGGAGAAAGAGAGGGAGAGAAACATCAATGTGTGGCTGCCTCTTATGTGGCCCCCCTGAGGACCTCACCCGCAACCCAGGCATGTGCCCTGACTGGGAAATGAACCAGCAACCCTTTGGTTTGCAGCCCGTGCTCAATCCACTGAGCTACACCAGCCAGGGTGCATATTTATTTTTATTATTCCATTTTTTCCACTCCACTTTTCTCTCTCCTATGATTTATTTCTTTGCTCATATTCTTTCTCTTTTTTTACTTTTTTTATTTTCCTCTCTTTTCTACTTCCTCTTTGTTTTCTTTCTCTTTCCCCCTTTTCCCCATCTTCCCCCTAATCTCCTCACAAAGCCTGTTAATACGCCTCTCCTCCTGTCTCCTCATCCTTTGTCCCAACTGTCCTGCCCCTTGTGTTATGCTGGAAGAATGCTTCTTTCTGCTTTCCTTTCATCCTTTCCTGCAAAGATACATCCAGGACTAGATGTGTGGTAAGTATAATGCAACAGAGCAGGGCGACAGATGGTGAGCAACCAGCTCTGGGGAAAGCTCTCGTGACAATCTGACCCCCTTCCCTGCCTTTTTTTCCTTTATTTTTTCCTTCTTTCAAAAAGGTACCGGCATTAGAATTTTTTTCTTTCCTTCAAGGAAACGTTGCTGACATCCCTCAGGGGGAATGATAACAAGTCCAGGGAATTTTCCAGCCTGGCATTGAAAATTATAGAGGCCAAAGGAAGTCATGGAAAACACAAAAGTCCCTGGGTATAATCACCAATTATTTTGTTGTTGTTGTCATGATAAAATAAAAGAATCTCCAATTTATTGAATCCTCATATGTGCCAGGGGCATGCATCATTTTATTTAATTTCTATGACAATCCTATGAAGTAGGTGCTATCAGTATTCCTCTTTTGCAAATGGGAACTGAGGAGTCTCATGGGCTTAGAATCGGGCCAAGATAGCAGAGCGGGTGCATAGCATATCTGGGAACAGCACTTTCTTTGTTACAGGCATAGTTTTCATGCAGACAATCCTAGGGGAAGGTTGGGAAAGAGGGGCTTTTATGGAGCTTCTAATCTTTGTGAGACAGCATGATACAATAGAATTAATTATGCAGACCTAGTTTAAACCCTGGCTCCACCGGTTACTAGTCATGGACTCCAAATGTAAATTTTACTCACTGAATTGATGTGTGTTTTAAGGATTTATATAATTTGTTAGGCAGAAAAGGCAGAGGGAATTCTCTACACACAGAAGGAGGTTGTAGGCAGAATTTAAAAACGGGGAAGACACGAACGTGGTATTTATAGGATGCGGAAAAGATTGCACTTTTCAGGCTTATTCCCACTTGCTGACTTGAGTAAGTCACTTATCTTTGTGAGCTGAGATTCCTTTATATGTGAAGTGTAGATCACAGTTCTCTGTACAACTGTTACATATGTCCAACTTGGTGTCAGACAAAGTAAATAAAAAATGCAACATGTAAAATAAAAGAGAAACACTGGCAAAATTATGTCACATGTTGCACCACATGCCAGACTAGGGTGGATCAAAGAGTGTCTTTATTTTTTATTTTTTGTCTCATTTTATTTGTTCTAGAGAGAGGGGAAAGGAGGGAAAAAGCAAGGGAGAGAATCACGGATGTGAGAGAGAAACATTGATCCGTTGCCTCTTGCACGAGCCCCAACTGGTGACCGAACGAACCCACAACCCGGGCATGTGTCCTGACCGGGAATTGGATCCACAACCTTTCAGTTTGCTGGACGATGCTCCAACCAACTAAGCCAAACAAGCCAGGGCCAAAAAGGGTTTTTTTTTAAATTTATTGTTATTTTTACTTCATTATCTTTCAGTTTTTCTAGGTGGCCATATATTCCTCTTTTACAGTGAGAAAAATATTTTTATTTTAGAATATTAATGTCTATTAAACTGTACTAATGTGATTGCTTTAGCAATATTTGAAAAACATCATGGATACTATATAAGATATCGACACTAGTATATTATGCTGTTCTTAGTCATCTTTAGTCATAAAAATACTAAAATACACCATGACTGATGGAAGATTAATTTGTCTTCCAAGTACTTAATATTTTATATTTTAATTCTTTTGAAAAATCATAATCGTATGTATAGCCACACGTACGGAAATTTTTCCATGTTAATTTTAATAATAACTACAATCTTAGGCTTTTGGGGGACATTTACTGTACAGAAGTATTCATTGCTTACACACTAAAAGGATGGGCCAGCATGAAGTGGGGCAAAGCAGAGGTACTTTTGTGGAAGCAATTACACTGAAACAAGTTCTTGCAGAAATGTTGTCCCGCTGAGGAGAAAGCTGGAGGCAGTCCTGGTTGGGCATATGAGAAAGGTAGACACATGCAGAGAACAATGAACATGATACATAGATAGGTTCTGGGCAGGATGAATCAGGGCACAGACTATGAAATTGAAGGCATAAAGCTGGAATATTCCAGAGGAGAGGAAAATCGTCTAGTAGAGGGTTTAAAGATCGGAAGTAATCGATACAGTAGGGACAGTGGAAATCCTGCAGACCAAATCCCAAGGCCTAATTTTACTCCCTAGTTGATTTGTTCAAAGCCAGCTCAACATATTTGATAGTAAGAGATGAACAAGAATTTCAGAGGGGGAAGACGAGAAAAAGGATCTAGACTTTCTTAGAGACACATGGTCCCTGGAAGCCAGCTTGTTAAGGACTTTCATATTCACTTTTTTAAACAAATATTTTCCCAAGAGTCTATTTATAAACCAGTTCTTTCCGTTTAAGCCCTGACACAGCTACTTAGGAGATTTCATTCTGAATCCTTTATAGCTTTATTTTTTATCTTATAATTTGAGTATTACTACTTGACCTTTTTTTCCTTAGAGACTTATCCTTAGGATATTATATCAAAATAATTAAAGCACTTTGAATTCAGTAATATAGCATGTAGAATGAGAGGGAATAGTTACATCTTCCTGTTAGAAAGAATTAGAGGCATCCACGCATTTCAAGCACACTCACAGATACCTAATTAAAACATAAGGTAGGTTTAAAACCATGCACCAGCTCTGAAATGTTCTAGATGATGAGGATGATGGTCATGAAGACGTTAATAACCAAGCTATTGGATTTCTTCCTATTTTACAGGACTGGTTTATGGTTGTTTGTTTGTTTGGTTGGTTTGTCATTTTATATCTATGAATGAACTTTATCTTGCCGAGAACTTAGCACAGTAGATCTCACTGTTATTCCCACTTATCTGTGAGAAAGCTGAGACACTAGAGGTTAAGAAACTTGTCTAAGACCTCGGAGCTAGTAAGGGTTGAAGAAAGGTTTTACTCCTAGGTAACCTGGATCTAGTGTTGCAAGAACAGCATTGACAGAAAATAGAAAAATGACAACATTGTATATAGAGTCACTTTAAAACTACCTTTTAAATGTCGAATTAAGTATACTGTAGTTCTCTTTACTTGATAACACTTTATCAGCAGAACTTATTCATGTTTATTAATCATGGTTAGAGACTCTAGAGACTCAGAAATAAAACCTGGGGGAAAAACTGAAGGGAGAAAGTGGATTTACTGAAGGTGACAGGAGCAAATGAGTTAATTAGCATGCTTACGGACATATAAACACACATTAGCTGGGCAATACTGCAATAACGCTGCATACAAACCATGCCCCAAATCTCACTGGTTTATAACAAACATTCATTTCTCTCTCACCTGTCTGCAAGTCAGCTGGGAGGCCCTGGTTCAGGCTATGAGTTGGCTCAGGTTGGCCTCATCTATCTTTTATCCCAGGACTTATGTTTAGGAAGTGGTACCTACAAGGGTATGATTTTCTTATGGTGCAAAGCTTGAGTGCAGGAGACAAAGTAGAACAGGACACACCGATACAAAGCCTCTGGTTGCTCTGTTATCCTTGACATTTATATTTGTTTCCATGGTTCAGAACGTCGCCTGGTCAAAACCCCAGTCATCGGGGTAGAGAAGTATAATTTGTCCTCAGTGAATAATGACAGAGGTTGGGAGGGAAGGGAAACCACGATCCTATGTTACAATCTACCACAGAGATGTCCTCTGAGGTTGAAACGACTAAACTCTACTTAGTGAGAGGCAATATGACTATCCCTATTGGATTGTTTGTGGAGATATCTTGGAAGCCAAACACCTTTCAGGCTAAGACGGGGTAAGGAAAATGTTAAGAGGAAAGAAGTACACTTAATGCACAAACACATCACCCCTGGGTGGTACTTTCATTCCAGGACCGCTGTTTGCAGGATGGATACATATTTGAGTGGTCAAAAGAGGACATTTTCAATAGGACATTTATGAGTTAAGTTTTTATAACTCACGCTGTGAATACATTTTTATTTCTACTTCATGATGTTAATATGTGTAAAGCACTCACAACAGTGCCTGAAAGAGAAGAATGCAGTGAGAGTTTTGCTCTGCTGCTGGTGGTGATGATAAAGATAACACCGAAATGGTGAGGCATGTCTGTTCTTTGTGTATATACTTCCTCCCGCTTTAACTCATAACAGGCTCTGGAAAAGAACCCAGAATGCTTAGATCCTAATGAAGGCTTTTCCTAGGTTGCAGGTCTGATAACCAGGAGAAAAAAGTAATAAATTCCTGTAATGCTGGACATTTTTAGTAACATACTTTTGCCTGAAGCATTAAGGGTGATTTACAAAGAGGTTTTAGGGATTTAATAAGAAGTGTGCAAGAAAGATTTGTTTATTCTCGACCCAGTTTTAACTGCCAAATATGGAAGAGCTTTTACTTAAAGGGACAAAGTTTGGGGGGGAAATTTGGCTTTTATAATATTAGCAAAAAAGTACATCCAAGAGCGGCTCTATCTGGGAAGAGTGTTTTGTGTGCAGTTACATAACAGATAGTCTTTTAATTAATTTATTCAAGCAGGGTGAAATCTTAAAGACGTGTACAAATCTTATAAATAATCAAATTAAGCAGCCATTATCTCAAAATATTCAGCAAAATATCTTTTCCTCTGAGACGTCTTCGCATATTAAGGAAACAGAACAGTTTCTCTTTTTAAATGTTATTGCTCGTTATGTGTTTATTTATTTATTTTATTGGTGTTCATGC